>OMLB01040589.1:12575-39822 GCA_900302555.1 Myripristis jacobus
GAGATCCGGTCTAGTTGCTCTGGAAGTCCTCAGAACCACTGTTCCTCTAATGAAAACAACAATTACAAAGGGCTGATGGAAAGTGGATTTGATTTACAAAGGTTTTACAAGGCCAAATAGAGTGAAAGACAGACAGGGTGAGCGAGGGAGAGAGAGAGAGAGACAGAGAGAGAGAGAGAGAGAGAGACAGACAGAGAGAGAGAAGTCTGTTGTGCATTAAGTTTTTTGGACGGTTAGGAATCTTTCCCAGGTGTGGAGGAATTCTAGAGATGATGATGGGAAAATGTGCAAATGTTGTGTTTGCAGGTGTACATATATGTGTGTGTGATTGTGTGTGTGTGTGTGTGTGTGTGTGTGTGTGTTCATGCACAACCACAGCGTAGGATTTTATCTCAGTGACCAAGAGAACAATATCAAAAGCGAGGTTATCTGTGTGTGTGTGTGAACGTGCATGTGCATGATACAAGCAGCACTAAAGCCCCCCTGTCGCCACTACAGTAAAAGCCATTACCACCACTTGTTCCTCCTTCAAGTTTTAAGAGACCAGCCAGTAGCAGGGATTACAAGATCTAATTTCCAGGGAGCACCGGTTCCTGAAAATGTCTATATATGGATGCACGCATGTGTGTAGGCACACACACACACACACACACACACACACACACACACACACATACACCATCTGTATTCCCAGTGCAAAGATACAGGAGTCTGCTAAGATGCTTGTTTATGTCGGTGGATGCAGAGCTGTTAAAAGTTGCAGTTGCAGTGCATGAAGCCAAAGGAGCTCTGGCGCTATGTGAGCTCCAGTCTCCTCCAGCTGAGAAAGGGCCCTGGGGTAGACGGGCCCCTACTGAGGACACTTTGCATGACCTCATATAATGAGAACAGCAAAGTATTTGGTTCAGGGATGTGGAAACAGACAACAGGGTCTGCCAGGGATCATAAAACACTGGTGCCAACCTGATGAGGAACAATGCAAATATTCAGTAAATACAGGCTCATCTGTGTTTATTAACTAGCTGTCACTGTTTTACAGTTTTAAAGTGAAAAAAACAATAGGGCCTTTTCTGCTTCCTTTGTGGTCAGCATCAATTGTTTGTTTTTTCCACTGTCTGTCCTGAAATACCATCAGCTATCACCATTTATTATTACTTCTTTACAAATGGTATCCTCAGTTTACCTCTGTCGGGGAATCACTCCTCAGATTCTCTGCCCAAGTTTTTTTTCTTTTTTTTAAATACCTACAAATGCATTGTGTTTGAATGTGTAGTTGCCATGCAAAAGGACAGTTTCAAGAGCTGGCATTAGGATTGTCATTTCTTGCTTAACTCACTCAGCTCAGCATGAAAAGTTTCTCTCTCTCTCTCTCTCTCTCTCTTCTTTTCTATACACACACACACACACACACACACACACACACACACACATGTAACAATCACTTACACTCATTAAAGACATTGACTGTGCTGAATACTCCCTTTAAGGTTTAATGTGATGGAAACTGAACATGATACTGACTGCTGCCAGAGACAGAGAGAGAGAGAGAGAGAGAGGGAGAGAGGGAGGGAGAGAGAGAGGGAGAGAGAGTGTCCCCAGCTGGTTTTGGCTATCTAATAAACATGTAAACACTCTGCTTTCTCTCCCTCATTAGGTGATTGCAGAGGCCGCTTGCTCTCCATAAATCAGGGCCCAGGTTATCAAGGCCTCTGATCTTAACTGTAGTGGGCGCCCAGCTGTCTACAGCCATACCAACCAAGAACAGCAGGCTTGGAGGAATCCAGTTCCCCAGTTCTCCCACCTTCCTCACCTTGCAAATAAAAGAGTGTATATGCTCATAAATATATGGGTATGCATGCTAACTGGTCATCAAAAGGTATGTTGCTTTTATGACTTGAGTATTTTCAGTGACACCGTATTGATGGAATAATTTCTCATTTGCAAAACATGATTCACACCAGCTCAAGTTACCGTGATTCATTTTCTGAATCATTTTCCCAGTGTGCTGCTAAGATCCCAGAAGTGTTGTTCTGATATCAAGGAAGGATTTTCTTCAGTGCAATTGTGAGAAAAAGAGTAATCTCCAGAGAGCAAGTGTGAGTGAAAGATGAAAAAGGTAAAAGAATGAAAAACGGCTGTGTGAGTTTGACTTCAACCCCCTCTTATACCACTATAAAGGTTACTACATGCCAAGTTCAAGCACAGTATCACTCTCTTATTCCCTAATGTAAAACACACACATGCTGTACTCTAGTCAGCCTGCTAAAGTGCTAGCTTTCCATGGCATAGCCTTTCTCATGGTAACTTCAAATCTGTCAGGAACACAAGTTTCTTATGCCTGAATGAATTTTCCTTGCTGTATCTCAAAGGTGTTAATTGGAGGCAACGCTGATGTACCTGCATTTTTTAATTTTTTTTTTCATAGTGCCCAACACTGATGTTAATGTAGGCCAAAATGATTGAAAACTGGAAATTGACTGCAAAATGTTAATGACTTAATTAATTATGAGTCAGACCACAATCGGTCCAAAATGGAAACATGACATGTTTTTGAAGGAACATAATAAAAAATCACAGTTTAGGTTTCTCAGCTGCAAGTCTAATGTCACAATGTCATTGTGCACATATAAAAATAAACAAATATGACCAAGTGCACCTTTTTTAATCACTTTATTCAAACTAATTACAGCTGACAGACAAAATAATGGAAGCACATTTTACGATAGACTGCTATAAAGTTATAACTGCATGTGTTTTTGTGTGAATGACTGTCATCCACAATAAAAATGTGCATCATTTCACATGGACCACAAAGTGACAATGATCGCAGTATCTCTAGGAACTAAATTAAACTTCAAAAGGGACATCATCTGGGCTTGGCGCCATATTTGGGGTGCCATATTCTCATGCCTTGTGACTCTATCAGCTGGACAAGGAGCTCTGTGTCTTTGTGGGAGAAGCTGGATCACACTCTAGTGCATCATGACAAGGAGAACACCACTTTTAAAGAGCATGATTTAATTGGCTATTTTTGACAATAACAACAACGATAACAGTAACACAACTAGTGCTCTAACTGTGTGTTCAGACCAAACAGAAAAAAGTCAATGCAAAGACATGGATAGACACAAATTCACCCCAGACAATGTGTCTGATGCAAATTTGTGTGTCATGAATGATTCGAAAATGCGAAATGCACACCATTCAAAAGTTCACTTGATGTTTGGTATATACTTGCCATAACAGCTAATTTATTCCCCAAATATTAACCAGACCATTTTTACTGCTGTGTTGTATGTGCACCACAAAATTAGGACCCAAAGTGTAAGCGATAACTTACTACAACAACAACAACAAATCAGTGGTGAATTGGACATCAAAACCTAAAAGCTAGGGTCAAGTTTTGCCTAAAGATTACATGGAGGGATCTACTAAAAGGCAACATTAAAACAGACATAATATGTACTGTATTTTGACTAAAATGTGGAAGCAGCCTCAATGTCATTAAGGGTGCTGGTTGCAGCTGCAGCAAGGAGGTCCAGAAAGCTGCTCATCCTCTTTAATTTGATGTAGAATGAAGATGTGACCCCAAATCCGGCAATTGCTGGACCCAAACTGCAACAGCCGGGCAGATGGGAGTAAGAAGTGGTGTCATTTTGATCTATTAGTAGAGCTTACTCCCAGGCTTGAGTCCAGTCCAATCTATGAAAATTTGGGTGGATTTTATGTTCCAATCACAGCATTATAACTTATGGGGGATAAAAACAGCACAAAGCAGGATAAAATCAGTGGAACCATGAAACAGTGAAATAGTAAAAACAAACATGGGATCCAGCTGTGACAACAAACTTTGAATACAGATGTGTGAATAACTCTTAGTCAGAATAAAACTATAGACATCAGGAATGTCATGATCCAGTAAAGCTCCAAATTTGAGCTTACTGGAGCGCTCTACCTGTGATCATAGAACTAGAGTACCAATACCAGTCATTCTATCTGACACAGGCTTTGCCCTTTAGCAAGGCTCTATTGGCTTGGAGAGTGAAGCCTGATTACAACAAACCCTGCCCTAACACTGACACTACAATAATATGCTGTATCACAAGCTTGACTGACTGAAATTAGCAATTGGTCAGCCAAACATGGCCACAACTATCCTATACACTGTGCAAGGCAGGCTGGGAAGGGCTACTAATTCCACTCACCCTGCAGAATATGGTGCCCCAGACAAGTAGGAAAGCAAACAACGAGTCGCCAGTGAAATATGGAGCTCTCAGGGGAAGTCAAGTCACATTATTGAAGAGACTTGTGCTTTGTAATGCATTTTGCTATTCAAATTCAGATGGACAACTGGAGAGACCAATGAGGGGATGTGGATGAGGCATATTTCCTATCCCATTTTCCACAGCAACTGGGGGTCCTCTTCCAGGCTTTCTAGTCTGTCTGGAGATAAAGCCTGGGAATGAAGTTATCACATGTTTAACAAGTGATAACCTCCTGGAGCTGGTCAACTCAGTAGCTGATCTGAAGTGTGTCACAACACTTAGGACTCATACACATCGGGGCGCTCACAGGTTCTGTGTTGCAGTGTCCAGAACAGACCTAGAAAAAGGCGCATGCATGTTCCGGCGATGAGCCCTAATTAATACACAG
The DNA here is from genome assembly GCA_900302555.1 of Myripristis jacobus. Taxonomy (NCBI): domain Eukaryota; kingdom Metazoa; phylum Chordata; class Actinopteri; order Holocentriformes; family Holocentridae; genus Myripristis; species Myripristis jacobus. Next base: position 17,229 of record OMLB01040589.1, read on the forward strand.
TGTGTTGACCATGATGCCGCTGTACAAATGTCCTTGACACGTCCCACTGAACAGGGCTGTTGATGCCACTATGCTTCAAGTAGAGTGTGCACAAACAGCCGTGGGAGGGACATTGCCCACCATAACATAGGCTTGCGATATGCCCTCTCAAAGCCAATGGATGAGTGTCTGTTTAGACAAGGGCTTGCCAGCCACTTCATCACCATAGCACACAAATAATTGCTGTGTGTGCCTCCATGTAACCCTGTGGTTCACATAACATGCCAAAACACATATGGGGCACAAACGATGCAAGTGTTCCTCCTTCTCTTCACCATAGGGAGGAGGATAAAATGCATCCAGCTGGATTGTCCTTGACCTAAACAAGCTCCTAATGTTCTCAGGTATGAAGACTAGATTCTGGCTGAGCGTAGTGCCACTTAGCTCACCTCATATTACCAAACAGCTGGAGTGAACTGAAAGGGCACACAAACCACTTACCCTTCTAGATTAAATCAATGCAAGCAGCACTCTTTTATTTGAAAATCATTTGAAAGACATGCCTAATGAGCTCAAGATGGTTCTATTCAGATGCCACAGAGCAGTCCTTTGAGCAGCTTCTCTCAGCAAGGTCAAGGTGTGATCTACCTGAACAAAGACTAGACTAGATAAAGATTCTCTTGGAACTGGGCATTCCAAGAGGGCTTTCCCTTGTGGTGAAATGCGCACATTTGGGAAACACCCCTGTCATTAGAGAGCCTAATCCTTAAATTTACACCAAACTGATTGTTACATAAAGAAACATTTCAGGATGTAACACTGACATATATCTAGAACAGGTGTATAGTTGAGATGACAGTGACCAGCATTTCTTTAGATGGCGGTATTGTCATCTTTCGGGCAGTGAAGAAAGGTGTATGAGGTTGTAATCTGGTCCACTGCATGACTGAGTCTATAGGGTTAAATAGCCTCATCCTGATTGGCTGAGGATGTGAATACAAATGTTCAGAGTGCTGAGGGGACTAAATGAGTGGTTAAGCCAATAGAGCACCAATAGAGTTAGAGCATTCCAGAGGAAGTTAACACATGTCTGTGGAGGCTCTCAGTCATCCAGGTCATGGTAATCCACATGGAGCTGAATCAAGGTCAACTGGACTTGTTTGTAGATTCTTGAAGATTTTTCACTTCTCATCCAAGAAGCTTCTTCGGTTCTTACAGACTGGTGGGGAGTCGCAGACTAGATAAAGATTCTCTTGGAGCTGGGTGTTCAAAGAGGGCATTCCCTTGTGGTTAAATATGCAATTATGGGAAACACCCCTTTCATTAGTGAGCCTAATCATGAAATTTAAATCTTATCTTCACAGCAGTGACTACTCTGTTCTCTTCACATCGAAAAATGAGGTTGACCCTTTTGTCAGTCAGAATGGATATGGAATCACTAAAACATTTGTTCATAAAGCAAATGACAAATTACCATTGGGGTCAAGGTAGAATGTATTTGAAATGCCCTTATGAACCCTGGGTACACAATACAGGCTATGATTTCTCTCTTGTTGTTCTATATAATCAACTGCACACGGCACAAACATTCAGCATTTTGGCATCTGCAGACGTCTAACACTCTGCAGTACTTGCTTTGTGTTCCTGACCACCTTAACCGCATATAAGATGTGATATCATCTGAAAACTACCTGTAAGAGAAATGTGTTTGGCCTGTTTCTTTTTAGATAAACAGGTCAAGGTCCCTGCCACATAAATGCGACCTTTTGGGTCTAAATGTTACTTGGCTCATGATCTTTGTTTCAGGAACTTATTCCACTCTCTCTGTGTCTGATCTCTCTGATGTCTCTCCACTCTGTATGACTGTACATTCTATTATATGTCTGTGCACTATTATACACCATGCTAAGCTGTGCTCTTCTCTACCATTAACAATATACATATGAGTATATGTAATACACAAGTGGCTGAAAACAAGATACAAAAATAGATGACATTTTGGGTTCTCTTGTATTTTTTCAGGTTTGCATACATGCAAACAGCGCGCACACACACACACACACACACACACACACACACACACACACACACACACACACTCTAAACATTTTATTTACGCTTTCCATTGATGACCAGCAAACTGCTATAACTTGGCTTGCCTTGTGATGGCAATGCTGACACATTCCAAAGAAAAATGCCAGTAACACTGTTCCATTATGTGCTTGATGGCTGAGCGCAGATGTAGTGTCAGAGTTTGATTGCAATCTGGGCTTCTCTCATTACTCACTTAACACAGTCAAGTGTTATAGCAAAGAGTCGAAGCAAAGATACTCTCTGTTGAGCCTGTGCCAGATGTTCACATGCACACACACAAGTACACACACACACGAGCACATTTGCATACACACAGATATACATTTACACACATCCTGCATTTATTGGCTAAATTTGAAAATAAGAATGTAAAAATGTATTAGAAAATACAAAATAGCTGCCGAATATGGATGATGATGGAAGATGCCAGGAGAGGAGAGGAATGGAGAAGAGAGGAGAGGAGATGAGAGGAGAGAGGAGTGAGGAGTGGAGAAGACAAGAGAAGAGAAGAGAGGAAAAGAGTAGAGACAGGGAAGAGAGGAGGAGAGGAGAGGAGAAAAGAAGCGAGGGGAGGAAAGGAGATGTGAGGAGAGCCGAGCAGGGCAGACCAGATGAGCCACTCTTGGTGTGATTAGCCAAGCTGGCGGCAGTGAAGTTAACAGCTATTGACAGGCCAGGCAGGCCACGGCTACTCTTCACCTCTAATCAGCCTTAGGCTTTAATCAAGTCTGAGGTTGGGACACAATCTCCAAACTACTGATGGACGGCAATATTGGATTACCTCATGGCCTGAGTATGGGCCTCACCGAAACTTATGTACACTGCATCCTTAACAACCTAACCGTAATGTTCTTAATAATCAGTGTTACACACACCATGCCCACCTACACACCATGCTAAACCTTGCCAGAAAACATTTACATGCATCCTGCCACATTTACGCCAGCTCCTGATGTTTTTTTAGAAACTAACAGAGTCTCATGGTGTGGCTGGCAGCATGTAATGTGTGTAATTTGGTGGGAGGTTGCACAGCAAGGAAGCAGGGAATATCCTGGCCACATCTTTAACCTATTGAGGCAGGATGATGTCATGATTAGAAGAGGAAATTGGGATCCCTCCAGAACCTAAACACCCCAAGGCTGTCCGGCCAGCCAACCAGACAGCTGCAGGGAGTGAGACAGCGCCAGAGAGAGAGAGGGAGAGAGGGAGAGAGAGAGAGAGAGAGAGAGAGAGAGAGAGAGAGAGAGAGAGGAGTAAGGAAAAGGAGATGGGGGGCTTGGGTCTGACCCACAAAGTTGAGATCAAAGCCAAGCGCCACTTGGCTGACGAGGAGGAACACACTCCAGGGATAAGTGTGTATATGTGTTACTGTGTGTAAGGTTATGTATATGTGTATGTGTGTGTCTGTTATGGATCTCATCCAACCTACCCACCTCTTCAGCCAGACCTCATGTCAAATATGCCGTGCTATTAAAGATATCTGGTCCCATCTCTTGCCTCTCTTCCTCTTTCTCTGATTCATTCTCTCCCACCACGAACACACACACACACACACACACCCAAACACACACATATGCACACGCTTCTTGTAAGAGTGCTGACCGTTAAACAAATCAGGCAGTGATGCTATGTTGGGCTTCCTTCCCTCATGGTGGTGCTGAGACACCGAGAGGTGAGGGAGACAGAGAACAGAGATGGGAAGGAAAGAGAGCAACTGAGAGAGAGAGGGAGAGAGAGAGAGAGAGAGAGACAAAGTGAGAGAGAGTATGAGACAGAAAGAGTAATTGTGCTTCTTTGCACTCATACCCAGAAAAGAATCCCTCACAAATCTTTAGGAGGCCCCCATACAGTCATACATGGCCTATATAATCACGTGTGTGCCATCCCCTAATGAACTGACCACAAGGCTTTCAGTTGAGAGACGAGAAGGTGTAAGAGGAACAACTGATGGTTTGTATGGATCGGTGGTGTTTGGAAATTTGTTGGTTCTTAGCAACACTAAATCTCTCTCATGCAGTGATCACTGGAGCAATTATCCGCTCTTGTCCAAGAACTCAGCTGAGCTGAACTGGAGAGGGGCCAAGAGGGCACAAGGCATTCTGCACACACACAGGCACACACACACAGACACACACAGACACACACACACACACACACACACACACACACAGACACACACACGCACATACACTACGGTCATTTATTCCCCCATCATGATGTCTCCAATGTTCCAGATGCTTTTTTTTCCCATGACTTGTCCAACCAATCACAGTTCAGAGTTTCTGAGTTACTCAAAGTCCTGCAACAGGAAAGCCCCAACTCTGTTTTCCCAGTTGTTATTTTTTTGTATGATAGTGGTGGTGGTTTATCTGAGGGGGTCATGTCCCCAGCTTGAACTCTGGATCGGTGCAAGGACAAAGAGAGTTATTCAGAAGCAGAGTCTTGGTGGTAAACAGCCTACTGTACTTGGATAATGACATCCGTAGATGTGACCTATAGGTGCATTGCTCATATCCAGAAAATATTGTCAGGCTGGAGTGCCTATTGGTGACATGCACACAAAACGACACTCCTACAATTACCTGTAAGTGTGTGAGACAAACACACAGACACACAGACACACACACACACACACACACAGACCATTACAATTTCTACAACAGTTCTTTAAACTTATTATTTTCATATTGTTGCTGATATCCATTGGTTATGTTCAGCTTCCTGCTCTTGCAAAGTTATCTGACATGGTTGTTGTCGTTGAACTTTAATGTTACTATAATGTTATATTATTTATTATTTGTACAGTGTGCTTTGGCAATACTATAAGCACATTATTTTCATGCCAATGAAGACTCTTTGAATTGAATTGAGAGTGAGAGAGAGGGGTGACCATGGAAACCACATGGGAGAAAACCATCTCCCCAAACAAAAACATTTAGCTATATCAATACGTTCATATAAAAGTTATTTAAGCTAAGTTATTTAAAGTTATAAGTAACAGTGTTTAGTTGTGATCCTAATGGTTTTGTTGTGCCACTTTGTTCTTTGTGGTTTTGTGAATGAAACTGTTTAAGCTGTTGTTGTTTATGTTCAATAAACTTATTTTCTTTACCTGTTATTTACTTTGGCAATATAAGCAATACAAGTCTTGTCATGCCAATAATGCGAGAGGGAGAGAGAGACAGAGACAGAGACAGAGACAGAGACAGAAATAGGATTGTTGTTATTCAGAATTTTGCTGTTTTGTTATATCTTTAATTTAATATTGAATAAAACATACAAAGAGAGTGAGGAAGAGCAAATTCGTTTGAAACATAGAGGAAAATTGTTTAAAAGCTGTATAACCATGTTTTCATGTTTTGCTCCCCCAAACACTCGACACAAATCACTTCCTTGCCCATGTCTGGCCTTGGGCCTTGTTCAGTTTTAGTGCGTTGAAACAAGCCCAGCCTTGCCCCAAGGCCAGGACAGTCAGAGAATCACTTAAAGAGCTTTAAAGGCTCATATTTCCTCCCCTAAACAGATAGAATTCAGCTTGCCTTGTCACCTTAAAACCATGAAATATGTTCTCACCTCAAACTAAAACAAACAAAACATAACTCTTCATCAACATCTTCTTCAACAAGCTGAACAAGGCAGCCAGGAATGAGAGACAGGAAAATGGGTCACTGAAGGTACAGCCCCTGTTGGCCAATCGCATGTCTTGACGAGTGGGTTCATCACAGGTGTTAGCCAGGAAACTCTAATAGAAAATGATTTAGAGGTTTACCTGCTGCGAAAAAACAAGTTCATTCACTTTTTGTGCAAACATTCCATTAACCTCTAATGAAGCAGAAGATTTAGGGATTTGCTGGGGAGATGATTTAGGAGCAAAGTGAGCCGTGACGATTCAGGTGTTGCTCACAAGCCTACAGGAGGACATGCATGTTTTTGGCAGATGCTGTAACAAAGCACGGGTACCTCAACACTTCGGGGGTGAGAAAGCGGGCCCAAGCCAGTCAATCATGTGCTTCTAGCATGTCTGTAGTTTTTCTGACTCCCAGTGGGCTCCATAGGTATCACTTCAAAGGAGAGCGTGTGCCAGTCATGTGTCTAATGGTGAGTAACGGTGATCCTCGAGCGCCGGCTCAGAACTATTGGATTCATCCTTCATGAGCATAAAAATAACCACTTTTCTAAGTCAGTTGAGTTTTTTCACAGATAATAATTGCAGAAAATTGACATAATATTTCCCCCGGTGTTTGAATGAGTCGACTTCCCTCCGTGATTATCCGGGCAATATGGATCCACTTGAGGGTGACATCCAAGTGTATAACTAGCACTCATCAGAAGTGACCCGATCCCTTGTGGAAGAGTACGTTCTAAGACCTGTGCTCCTTGGCATCCTGAGCTTGTTTAGGCCAGATACTTCACTTCCTATCGGTGTTTTTAACAAAGACAGACTGTGCGCCTGTTTATGTGTACTCCTGCCGGTTTGCAAATTTAAAATTCATGTGTCTGTGATGGCTTATGTTAATGTGATTGCACTCGTGTGTGCACCATTTGTCTGTATTTTTCAGATGCAGAATGACCCTGGTCTCACTCTTTCAGCTTGGCCAATTTTACCTGAGCACTGCATTGGTTCTGGGTGAGAAATAATAGGCCTGGCATGGCTCTGGAAGCTATTTGCCATCAGTGCGGACTGATTGGAGCCACAGCCTGTCAGTCCGAGTGGTGCGATGGTGAGGTGAGGTGGGGTGAATGGAGAGGTCGGAATTAGTGAGGGGTAGTGCAGGGCATACGGAGCCCCTGGTCTGGTGTCAGGTCTGATTAGAGGAGGCGCCTGGGCCCCTAACACACAGCGAATAGCACACATCACAGAACCAGTACACGTCCATGTGAACACACAGCGCAGGGTGCCAAGGGCCTCATGGGGAAGCAATCTGTGGAGAATAATCTCATCCCAGGCCCACTGAGAATGGGATAGGGCTGCCCCAATGCTAAAGGAAACAGAAGAAGATGATGCCTGTACAGGAAGAAGGAATTCTCAGTGATTTAGCATAGATCCCCCTCAGAGATCAATGCAGGTTGTGTCTGAAAAATGGCTCGGCCGGGGCCTGTGAAAGCTCCCCTCCCTAAAGACGGGAAAAAAAGGAGAAGGATGTAGATGTTGTCAGGATCTCCATCGCACCTTTTTGTCAGGAAATCCAGGAAAAGCTTTTACGAAAAATGTGACAAGGCTGCCAAATGTAATATCACTCCTGACAAGCGAGAGGAGTGCACTTCAACAGTTTGCCCGCTTGATCTCACACTTGTCGCGATTACAAGACACATTAAAGCCATTTCGGCACTGACGTTTTTTTCTGTCATTGCAGACAAGGTTTTTTTTTTTTTTTTTTTTTGTCAACCGGTAGGAACAACGCTTTTTTAATAATACAGAGTTGGGGTGTAAGAACAAAACCACTTGGGGTTTCACTGAGTATGGCAAGACAAAATTAAGTTAAGATAACAAACATTAATGAATAGATAAAAAATGCTTAGACACCAAGAACCATGTAAGACAGTTTCCAGTTTGTGCTGGAAAAACCAAACCAAGCAGTAACCACTTTTCTGTATATGCAGTTCAAATTTGGTACTTTCCCAACCATCCAAGGGCCGTAGCCAACCATGTCTAAAATTTTGGCAAATCGGATTCAGTTAATTTTCTCTCTTAAATTTTTGTAACAGGTTTAGGTAAGAAGAGTGCTGTTGTTTTTCTTATAACATTCAGCATATTGCCCTCAAGCCAGGCAGGGAGGACAGGCAAAATTACATTACAGCAATCTGAAAGAACATCTTGAACAACTTTAGAACAATTTAAAAGATAAATATGATTCACAACTCCCAACTACAACCGAAAGCTGAATTTTATGTTTAATTCATTTCCCAGAAATCCAATTTAATCCAAATAAAACAAGGGCTGAATGATGGTCTAACTTTTTGGTAAGCACTCTTTACCACAAATATCTGCCACATCCTTCTTTTTTATCAAATGAAATAAACTTTTCCCAAATAAATACATTTAAAAACAATTTAGTACAATAAAACATGTAAAAGTCAATGAACATCAAGGCTATGAAGACCTTTTTGGAGCAACTGTACCTTAATCAAAGAATCCAGCCCCTCACTGAAGAAGTAAGGAAACAAAGGAAAATTGATCTAAATGTCAACGGAATCTCAGGAGCTTTTTGTCTGGAAATCAAAGAAAAGCTTTTTAGAAAAATGTGACACAGCTGCCAAATGCAATATCACTCCTGACACACTAGCGGAGTGCGCGTCCAACCGTTAGCCCATCAAAAGCCCGCTTGATTACACTCGTCGCGATTACAGGAGACATTACTGCCATTTCTGCTCAGACGTGAATCAAATATGAATGGGTTTTCTCTCTGAAGGGCGCCGAGAGGTAACGGATGTTTCTGGAAGGAATTTGGAGGTGAAAAGTTATTTTGAGTTGATTTTTAGGGAGATGGTTCCACTGAAAGATGAGAGTAGATGGAGAGATTGAGTTGAAATGGAGATGACCCAGTAAGGGCAGAAGGAGGGAAATAAGGGAAAGTGGTGACAAGGTGGATAGAGGGTTGAAATAGGAGAAGAACACATACTTTACTTCTGACTATTGGCTATTTATATAGTAACATTCAGCTGTATATTTTAACCTCTCCAGCTCCACCTGTTGTCATACTTCACCAATTTGACTCTTTTAATTTCACTAATGGCGTGGCCTGTAAGATTTCTCCCTTTGCTTTGCATGTTAGAATATTAATAAAGGCATCTGAATATTATCCATTGCCAAAAACGCTGGAAATGTAAATGTTATAGTGTGATCTCTGACACACTCACTGTAAAGCACATGGAGTGTAATATGTGAAACAGTGCAGTACAGTGCATACTGTATGTGTACATTCCTCGGACTTTATGATCTTTTTTCCTCCGAAAAGTGGTGTAATCGTGCATTTTAACCTTAAAAAATGCCAGTATATATTCAATTTTATGAAGCAGGGTGGACTTGTCTTCACACAAATTAAACTGAGGAATATATGTAGGCGGTTCACCTACTGAACGCTATTCAGATCCTGGGTTTTCAGACAAAAGACAACTAATCCATTCTAGAGACAATATATGAAAATACAGAGGATGTCCTTTGAGACTGTTGTCAAACTTTAATGTGGCAATTCACGGAGAAAATGGACAGACATATTTACTTATAAGAGCTCCATCTGTACTTTTCATCAAAGGGTTACAATACAGTCTTTAAACAAATGTTTCTGAATGGACCATGTATAGCACATTGTGTTTGATGGTTCTGATGCTCTGGCCTCTTGAATGCTTTGAATCCACCATACATCCTAATATACCACTGAGATTTACTGAAGGGACAAACTAATTTGTCTCAAAAAGACTGAATGGAAGAAGTTTGAAGAGGAAAACATCATGCATAACCCTTCAATGATAAATGGTAAATGGATGTCTACAGCGTTTTTATAGTGCCCCAACCACTCAAAGCGTTTTACAATGTTTGCCTCACAAACACCCATTCACACACTGATGGCAGAGGCCAAGATGCGAGGTGCCACACTGGTTAGGGGTTCAGTATCTTGCTCAAGGACACTTTGGGCCTACTCACATTAGGGCCATTTGCTCCGTATCGTGCTAAAGCAAAAATGCCCCCCTCCCCAGTCCCCTGCTGGCCTGAACTCACATTACCTAAAGCCCAAACACACTCAAGCTCGATTGCCCCCAGTACACACGTCATCATGTTGAAATACGACACACGCATGGCCCGACGTCATCATACAGCAATATAGTTAAAATACATTCATCATGTCTTCCTTTCCACTAAAAGACGTTTTTGTTCCTTTTAATCAGACATGGGATGTTTATTTATCTTGACAGTTTCGGAGGTAACTTCCTCCTTCTTCAGAAAGCGTCCAACTGACAGCCGGAGCAGCACCTGTCAGACCCAGCAGACCTGACCTGACCGGGTGGCTGGCACACCGTGCGGTGCCGTGGCCGGCCCACCTGATCTAGCAGACCCGGCTCCTGCCGGACGGCAGAAGACAGGGTGGGCGCGATGCCTGCCGGTGCCAGCGCGGGGCGGTCTGCCGGATCTGACAGGCGCGCTGCGCACACAGACTGCTGTACTTTTATTATAAACTGACTTTTGTTTATACGCGGTTGCAGCAGCACAACGGACAACAACACAGACCACATGGTTGACTATTGATTGCGCAACACAGCAATTCGCTGGTAATTGCGCTGCGCGCATTAAACAATTTTGCAGAGGCAGGAGGAAAGTTGCATGATTTACGTCGTATCCACATTTGCGTGCTGCGTGCGTGACCACGCATGTGCTCGTGCATGAACACCCGTACCGTGCTGAAGCACACCCCCTCCACCGTGCCAGAGTGGGGGAAGTGTACTGTATGCAAGCATGGAACGGAGTGATCACACAGGTCAAATAATCCAGATTTTAGGGGCAAACGTGCTTGGGCACGGTACAAACTTGGTAATGTGAGTAGCCTCTTTGACTGCTCTCTGGAGGAGCCAGGGATCAAACCAGGAACCCTCTGATTACCAGAGGACAGCTCTACCTCCTGAGCCGCGCCAGCAAAACATGAACATAAAATATCAGCATCTTGTCAGTGGAGGGATTTGAAAACGAATATTACATTTTGAATTCTTTGTAGTTACCCTAAAATACAATTACCAGTGCCAAAGTCAAGAAGGTGAATAGTAGCTTGCATGTGTTTCCCATAGAAACTGAATGAAGAAGAACTGGCGTGGGCATTGGGGGCCGTCAGTTCATGGCAAAAGTATTTCGAAGTGGTTCACTTGGCCAAGGCAACAGCTGTAGCGTTCACTGATGTCATTGCACTGGCAGAGGATTTTGTTTGCATAACTTTATTGAAACTTCCATCACAACAAACATCTCTGTTACGGTATGCGTAGCTGCCAGCAACAACAAAGGGGAAAGTTAAAGTTAGAGCATGAAATTAACTGAAATCATCAACATGGTGCTAAGGTTATTAAAAATGATGCTGCTTATTGGAAGCTAATTCATAATATCAGCATTAATATCAGGTAATTAGATGTTGTCAGCTGATCCTAATTATAAGCCAAAACCAACTTTTTTTTATTTTTTAATTTGAATCAAAATCAAGAATGACAAGGTTGTCTTCACAATTCTGTTGTTCATTTTCTTGTAAAAACAGAACATGTTTCCATTAGCCTTGCATCAGTTCTCCTGAGGTAAACAGACTCCTCTGCTGATGCTGTGACATCAGTTCAACACTACAGCTCTTGCCATGGCAAGGTTAACCACCCAGAAATACTCTGATTTGCTGTGAACCAAAGGCCTGTGACGGTTATTCCCATTCAGTTTCCATGGTGCACGCACAACGTTTGTGTATGTCTGTGTCACATGTCTTCATCAGTCTGCGTTATCATCTGTTGTTCCACCCAGTGTTTGGTGGCTCCTTGCTATCATTTTCAGCATACAGTGGGTGCATGACCCGGACGAAATGTAAATCAGTCAGTCAGTCATTCAGATGAGCAGTCAGTCAGTCAGCTCCAGCCATGAAATATTCATCAGGCTCCTCTCCCAGCTACACCACCGCCACTGAATGAGGTTAACCACACCAAACCAGTCTTTCTACCTCTCTCTCTTTATCTCTGTTTGACAAATTTGCTTAATCTCTTGCTTAATCTTTCTCATCCTACCTTCTCCCTTTTTCTTTTGTTTCTCTCTATGCGACTCTTTTTTGCACTATTCCCACCATGGTTTATTGCTGCAGGGTAGAGACTCAAGAATTTCGCTGGTGTGTGTGTGGGCTTGTGTATTCGTGTTGCCCGTGTGTTTAGCAGGTTCAGTAGCAACAGAATCCAGTATGTGCATGGGGCTAAAACAACAGCCTGAGGTGTGCACAGAAAGACAGCATGCTGCTTGTTACAAACACTGCCCCGCAGACACAACCAATCACTCATTCCCTTCATCTCGCCCTCGTGCTACCCCCCTTCCCAATTTTAACTGTTCTTTCCCTCTCCCTCCAGTTCCCCCTCTCCGTTTCCCTCTCTCTTTGTCTTACTTCCCAAAACCTCAGTGCTCTCCCCCAGCCTCTCTCTCTCTCTCTTTCCACCCACTTTCTCTGCTCTCTCTCCTTCTCTATCTCCCTCTCTTCCTCTGGCCATATCTGTGATGGATATGTTTGTTGGACTGTGACCATCATTCACTGAAGTTCTACATTAGAGGAGTTCATGGGTAGTAGGAATATACATTTTGGCTTGAGGAAATTATTAAAGTTGGAGAAGGGGAGAGGTACAGGCACAAAAGATGAATCCTAATATGTAAAACAGAATGCGGTGGAAGACGTCACGGTGCAAAACAAAATTGATGAGCAGTGTCAAGTGTTTTTATAGCGACGTTAATATTCTGCATTTGCAAGATGAACAGTGTTTGTTCTGTATCTTTCGGATTCAGAAAAAGGCATTTCACATATAAAAAGAGTATGCCTAACTGAGCAGGATGTCTTCAAATCTTCAGATGTTGCGGTTTAATTGCATGTAAGCTGATTGTGTTGTGATTGGTCCTCATGTGTTACTGCTCCTGTTCAAACTCAGCTGGATGCTGTAACATCTCCAGAACATTTCTAGATGATAGCGCCTGTGGGAAAGGGACTATAGAGATGCTAGGAGAATATTCAACTAACATCATGTGCACACCAAGCTGGGTAAATTTCAAAATGTTTTGGTGTTCCAGCATTTTCAAAACTCTTTTCAAAAACCTGCAGCCCACACTGAAATGCCCTAAAAGGCTTTAAGTCCCTTATTGATCACGCTCAGGCGTACACACAGACCTGTGCACGCTTAATGCTAGACACACCTTGCATCCTGCATGTTGACATAGTGTGGAGTATGTCAGTCCTGTACAGTCAAATACGATACAAAAATGCAACTTAATACAAATTCTGCACTGCAAAGTGACATATGTACAGTAAATGTGCTTCATATGTCACATGAACCCTTGTCTTTGCTGAAAACTTATGAGTGTATAATATTCATGCATTTGTTTCTATATCTAATGTCACTACACTACAGGATATGTCGAACATCATGACAGCTAAGCATATGTTTTCTATTGTCAGTGCTTACTCATTTATTATTTGACGACATTTTTCCTAAAGGTTTTTTTCTGCGACTATCATAGCACCTTATTGCCAGTAGAGTTGATTGTACTGTATTTTAAATTAAAATACAATACTTTGTTTCAAAATTGTAAACATTTTGGGCCGACACTCATGACCCTGATGAGCCTAAATCAGCCCTGCTGTGGAAATGAGGCCATTGGATTGGTGTAGGGTAAGCACTGAGCCCTCAAATCCAGCAGGGTCTGTGGATGGCGCCACCAGTAGCCAGCCAGTCTCTCCCCACCTCCGCACTCCTCCCTGCTCCCTGGTGACGAGCACTCAGAGCCAAGGTCCAGGAATTAGCCCCAGCACCCGGCCAGACAACAGATCAATGGGCCCGGTCCTGTATTGATAGGGCCACTTGGGCTCCAGAAGTGCCTGTTAATCCCTGCAGTTTATCAGCCACACTGGCTGGCCGGATCTGTTGCTCTGGTACAGTTTTCTGTCAACCAGACAGGCATACGCTTGTGGGCTCTCGCTCTCTCTCTCCTCCTCACGCACACTCACAGGCACACACACACACACAGACTATCACACTTCCTCACACACTTCACTCCAAGCCACCACTCACACACTTACATCCCCACCTCTCTCATCATCCTCCCCTTTCCCTAGAACGTGGCGTCAATTGCATTACCCCGGGTGTTAGTGCTGCAGCTATAGAGTTGCCTTGTTTGAGTTAGCCGCGGCTGGGTGGCTGTAACTATATCCAGTGGCCTGCTGAAGGGGCAGGAGGCTGGCTGGCTGGTAGACAGAAAGTCTGACGGGAGTGTGGCCCATTGATTATAATGGGCTTTTTAGGGGCCCTAATGATGGGAATCTGTTCACGCCTCGCTTGTCATGCCTAATTAAGCCAAAGCAACAATGAGTCCATTCACACTGGCTCAAGTTACCTTTCTCCCCCGCCCTCCAGAGCTGATTTTCTTCTCGGTTTAGCCGGGGCAAACCAACTGGGTCCTGGCTCATACTATCAACAGATTGGAGGTTGGATTTTGTGGAGCCACTATGTTATACCAGCTGTCTGTTTGTATCTTCACTTATTTAAAACAGCACAACTGACCTCTCAGTTTCTTCTACTGTCAAAATACCAGAGTTGAGAGCTAATCATGCAGCTATCTCTGCATGATTGGGTGTGTCCAGGTGTATGTTTTACATTTGCATTTGTGCATTTTGACTCTAAGGGCATGTGTGTACAGTGTTTGCATGCATATGTATGCTTATTTTTGCACATACATGTGCACCCATGTGTTGTGCACACAGTTTGGGGTCAGATTGAGCGTCTTCCTGTCAGAATGGCTGGCGACGGCCACAAATCAGGTGTGTGATGGAGCTGGCAGATAAATGTCACGCACCACCTTGCTCTCTAGCCATGTTTGTGTACACATGCTTTTAGCCAGCCACTTAACTGCCAGGATTAGATCTGTAAGGAGATAATTGCAGGGTGAATGTAGACAGTGGTTGCTTGCAAAACATCAGCAGACACCTTTTGTCAACCTTTACCTGTGCTTTTTGTCTCGGGGTGGAGTGTCTGTGTAAGAGGGAGAGGGAGAGGGACAAAGTAAGAGAAAGAGTGTATGCTTTTGTCTGTGTGAGTGTGCAGTGTGTGAGCTGTTGTGCAGTGCAGGACATTACCTGTGCAGTGAGGACTGTTTGTTCGTCCTGACATGCATGCTGTTTAAAGCAGGGGAGTGTCAGTAAATATTGATCATCTGTCTGTTACCGGCATGACACGCTCTCTTTCGGACAATTTCACTCACTAGCTTTTCTGTCTTTATCCCTCACTCTATTTTTCAGATGGAATTTCGTCTTTGACAAGGAGAGAGCCAACAGCTTAAACATGGCATGAGAAATATGTGAAATCTCAAGGTAAAATCAGGTGCAATTATCAGGCACTCCCAAAACCTGTCAGAGAGTTTGCTTAAAATATATTTATTGGCCGCCTAAGTGACCCCCCGGTATTGTACATATTTTACTGACGAATAAATAAACATGTAGCCTTATACTGAAGGACTTACCTGACCAGCGTTTGTTTTGGGTTTGGATATGAGCACCTCTCGTTGAATAGATATTTGAAATCAGATACAGTGTGTGTGCACCCACTGTATGTGTGGTATAGAGTACAGCATACATGCACCTGTGTGTGGTATAGGGTACAGTGTGTATGCACCTGTGTGTAGTATATTTGTGTGTGCATTAATGTGTCATCCCTCTGCTGTATGTCATCCGACCTTAGGGCTTGTGATTGGTGGAAAGACAGGAACTGCAGCCCCATTTGGGATCGAGGGGGGTGGAGGAGGAAGGGGAGGGGGGGCTGACCGTGACTTCAACCCTCATCCTTCAGAGGCAGGATGGGGAAAGACTGAGAGGGAGAAAAATGAATGACTACCAGTGGCAGATACTGATGCATGAGGCCCTGCAGCTATCATTAAACTTTTCAGTCACCAACAAAGACTGCATTTTAACCAGGGATGGTTGTTTAGATAAATAGTAAGGCAGAGCATGAAAGGAGAGTGAAAAGGGAGTGGGAGAGCACGGAAGAGTAGGGCGGGGTTTTGTTTGTGTTTGTGCGTGCGTATGCGTGTATGTGTGTACGTGAGTCCGTGTCTGTCTGCAAATCTGAGAATATGCTTCATGAGTGTGGATGTGGCAGCATTGCACTGGTACAGGGACGTTTAAGTCCATGTGCTGGTGAGTGTGTGTTCCTCCTCTTAGTGAGTGCACATGTAATTGAGATTGTCACAAAGACATGTCTCACATAGGACGCCCTCAACCTTAAGTTCACATTGAGCCTTAAACATGGCCCTAAAGCACTGTGATCAATTGGAGGCCTGTTGCTGCCTTTACTTCCCGCTACCTCTGGAATGTTTCCAGCAGATGTTCCTGATAGTGCCACTTGTCTTTCCCCAAGCACTTTATTGTCTTGCAGGGTATAGCTAGATCACGCCTAACATGACTTTCCGACACTATAAATGTGCGAGGTTTATCCTCACTTGACCAATTCGTCATCAAACCCAGCAGAGTGAAGAAAACTACATGCTGGAGAAAACAACAACAACCACCTCATTATAATCATAATCCTCACGATTTATTAGACTGTAAATGGGAACCTCAAATAAAAGACGAAATTCTGGCTTTTCTGTATATTAACGACCATTTGGGCTATGAAGTGACTATTATACTATTATAATACTATATTATTTAATATAGTATATAATTCTACCAATAACATACTAAGATTTTCACAAAGAGTAAAAAAAGGGTCTTTACAGGAGACTTCTCAGTGGACTTTACAAGATTTTATTTATTCAGCAGTGTGTTGGCTAACATGAATTGTGCCAATACAGCATAGAATAAGCATAGAATATGTATTACATTTCAACTAACCATACAAAAAGATGTTTTAATATGTTGCATTTATCTTGGCTTACACACCCACATATATGGTTTTGGGTGCTGCATAGACAGAAATTGAAAACATTATTGGGAGGTTTAGTGTAGGGTACACTGCGTAACTACTGACTAAATGTTTTGCAATGCCTTTGGTTTTTATTAAAAAAAAAATCCCTATATTTCATCATAACCCCCGTTTCTACTTGGATTTTACAGAAGTTGTGAGACTCTTAAACTTAAGGGTTACAATAATACATTATGTATTTCAGATGTTCCCCATATTTGCAGAATGCACTGCTTTTATTTGTTTCAGGCAGTTACATCTGTAGTACTGCTTCTGATGTTAAACAGCTTATTCTATATATGATATTACATAGCTGGTACCAATGAATCAGTATGACAATACACTGAAAGGATCCCTGTTTTGTTGCAAATCTGAGAAGAAAATTTCATAGTATAAATTCTGAGGCTGATATAATTTAATATATTTAAGCTGAAGTAATTTTATTCTAAGTCTTTGTTTAACTTCAACAATGCCAGTGACCATTGGCCACAGCCTGGTTGTAATCCCCTGACAGACACACACAATAACATCAATTTGCTGTCCTGTCATTCCATATGAAAAGATGTGTACCATGATTGGGTTTTTGGTAAGCCCCTGGGGGTGTCTAAACAAATGGTCTGAATACTGCCTTTGAACAGCAACACAAACAACAAAGGCATCTTTTGCAGTTGCCCAACATCATGAGAATCCTTTATAAGAAACACATTGAGCAACTCTTCTGCATTTCAGCTGTTGTTCACAATTGTCATCTTTCTTCTTTCTTCCCATCAGCTTGCTAAAATAATCTGCTAATCACCACGGAGAATGGTTCACCACCAAATATATCTGGTAAGGACAGTTGGTACCTCGGGCGTTGTCAGGGACAGATGAAGGAATAAACTGAGCGAAGTCCAGGAACTCCGTCTAGGTCCACCTGCACCAAGATTGAACCGATGGCCAGTAATGTAATATTTGTAATTATCTAATGATCTGCTGTCTGATTTGCTTTGCTGTTCTGAAAGGAAAATCAAAGTCATCATCTTGGAAAAGCTGAAAAACTCAAGGCCTGAGTGTTTTACACAATATATCACGTTTTTATTATGTGTGAGCGATTTGTAGATCAACAGTGCTGCTGTCTGAACACATTTCTAACACGAAACTGAACGTACACACTCATGTACACGTGGGCTGCATACACAGATTTGCACACCAACTCCTGATGCTTGAGACGCCATGCTTAGCTCACACACACACAGACACACACCTACGCACATCTATCACCACCATGCGGGGACTGTATTCACAGTTGTCTCAGTTGAGCAAAATCAAAGAGGGTGGTACCTAGTCGACACGGTGAACATGACATCTTGTCTTTGCTTTTTTCCCCTTGACAGCCCCTGGTTCTTGTCACCCCAACGCCATTCTGCCTGTCTTCATAACCTGTTGGACAGCATGGCATGTCACAGCCCAGGCCTCTTGGCGTGTCACGAGGCTGATCAACCCTGTGTGGCAGCTACCTGACGCCCTGTCTGGCAGCTCACCTCCATCACTGTCACGCTCTCACATTCCAGTTTCTCAAGGCCCCATCACACAGATGATTTATGGCTCGGAAAACGGTGAATACCGGGGCAGTGCTTCAGAACTTCTGCACTTCTGCACTTTTTTTCACCTCCTGCCATTTAATAAAGCACAGGACGCTGAAAACACAACACTTAAGAGGAATAACGCCCGCACACTGTAATGCTCCATGAACAGCTTCATTGTGTGACAGGCAACACTGCAGTCTGCCCTGAATCCTCGACTGGTTCAATACATGTTGTCATCATCAGGTTGAATTGAACCTGACAAAGATTCAATGTGAATCGAAATGTTTGTTGCACAATAAACGTTTGTATGGTGCATTACTGTGTGCAGACTTCATTCTTCTTTTGTTGGGCACCATTTCACCCCTGCACCTGGCAAACTGAGTATTATTATTGCTAATGCATCCCTGAAAATGTTTACATTTCCATTAATATTTTGGTTTCTTTGTAATACGTGGCAATTTTTGTGAAGCCAATCTTTTTAGCTCTTCTCTGGCAGATAATTAGCAGAATGGAAGTGTGGCAGTCAGGTTGTCCAGCCCGAGGGTTAGAAAGCTCCTAGAATGTCTTTGTATTTTGTTGTGCTTGACAGTCAGGGTCATCTTGATGGCTGACCTCCCTGTTGTTCAGGCCATGCTTGAACAGCAAATATGTGTATTGAGGTTCAGTGTTCCAAGCCACCCGCAGACACTGAACAGGCTACTGGTGACAGATAAGCAGCGAGACGAGCCCTGACAGGTCACAGCTTTTAACACGACATGGCACTTAATAGAGAATAAGTGATATTTTTCTCCCCAAAATACACACATACACACACACACACACACACACACACAGACCATGAAGCCTGAAGGCTCTTCAAATAACAAAAGAGAGAAGACTTTCTGGTGACTAGAGATAAAAGCGGAGTGGAAGGTGAGAGTTAGAGAAAGCACCTTAGAATGTTTAGCACTCTCAGATCTCCATATTGCAATGTTTTGAATACAGTGGAAACAGTTTGGTTTCTCTCATTTTGTTTGCATGACTTTTAAACAGTCAGCAAGACCTCCACAGATAATTTTCTTTATTCTGACCGATTCCACTCTTTGATTTTATGTTTACGTGTCCTCACCGAGTCTCATAAACAAAAGGAAAAAATTAGAAATATCAACAACCTGGTGGGTATCGTGTTAAAAAGCCACGGTTTCTGGTTTTGTTTGTTTATGCTCTGTGTTATTCATTCACGTTGTGTTCTTTCTTAAGGCACATTTGAGATGAGGTTAGTAGCTGGTCACGTCTCTGTGATGCCTCACATGATTTAGCCAGCGTGAATGGTGTTCATTGTTGGGATGGGTCAAAGATTGGCCTTTTGGTGGATTCGGGGGATTTTTGAGCCGAGGGTGCAAACACGCTTGTTCAGCAACAATTTTACAAGTTTGAGAGGCAGCTGTGTGGTATTGTTTGGTTAACATCCTAATGTTAAATGCGATACAATTTAAGAATTCATATCTGGTATCCTTAGGGTAATGTGTGCAGTTTGAAAATGTTCTCTCAAAGATGCTAACCAGACAGCATGGATTCCAACCTGTGATGGCATTATTTATTGTAGAATTGCATTGCACAATTCCTCCAAAATTTATCGAGACTCTTTTTGAACACTCTGACAAACACCTTTCCCAATTGATTTTGTATGGAAATGCTCAGATCATCAGATTGCAGGACATCACAGATGGTGGGGCAGTTTCTAGGTTTGAGAGAGAGTATCATGAATCCACATCAGTATAGACAGAGGTTACCCCTGATTTTTTTTAAATACTGTGAGGAGCCTCACAAAATTGTCCTGTGTATCAACAATTGTTTATTTATCTCAAATATTTCTCTAATCTGCCATCATTCTTTTCCCCTTGTCCTGTCACAGATATTTAGATGCTGTGTCTCCAGACAGCATAGTTAAAGTTCCCCAGTGGTTGCACCGATCGATCTTTTCAGTTTTACTTGGTAACCTAAGACTGTTTTGCAGTCAGCAGCATCACCTGCTACCCAGCCAGCCTTTTCAGTCTAGCTGGCACTTTCGTCCTCCACTGACACAAGGGAGACGAATATGAAATGCCTCTTGCTTTGTTTCCCGACACAGCCACTGCGCCTGTGAATAGGTTTGGGATTGAAGTGCCTTGTAAGCTGATCTGTAGATGGGGTGTAAGACTACCACCCTTAAGAAGGTACCTTGGCACGTTTCACAAATGATTGCTGTTGCAATTGAGGTCCATAGTTTCTGGCATGCTGTCCGTGGATCCAGCTGGCATCAATTCTGACTGGGCCATTTTAACAAAAGAGATTTGTTTTCAGGAAAGTGCAGTTGGTTACAAAGGAATTAGTTTCTGAATAATAGATAAGAAAGAACGATGAATAAAATCTCTTATTGATTTTTTAAACAAAACATATACATTAAAGGCAGAATGAGTAGCTTGCTGCCAGCAATGAGTTTTCATTTCCTAGGACAGTGATGGAATGAAATAACTGCCTAAAATGTAAAGTCACCGTCCTAGAAAAAAAAAAAATTGACCGCTGGCGTTTACCTGTCCAGTACAAAACAGGTCAACACTGTATCGCTCTTTATCCTCATCCTCACCCTCAATGCTCACCAGCAGGTGAAAGGCAACTCCAGATTCTCTCTCATAGAATGAGGCTTGTCTGCTTGGTGTTTCGCCTCACAGTATTTTCTTTTTTTCCACAGTCTACGTTCATGCTTTTTGTAGCTTCCTATAAGATTTGGTGCTGACTGTCTGTCACTGTGTGCTGTTATTGGCTGGGAGTGAACCACCCACTGCCCAAAGGCCAACGCCCAGATGAGTCCCGAGCTCAGCAAAACAAGAAAATCCAGGCAGAGGGCAGCGTCTCTGCAGACACACACCGACACACACTTCTAGTGCTTCATAAGTGATGATTGAGAGAGATTATTTTTGTATGAGTGTATCTTTTTAGGAGCATCCTACTCATTCTGCCTTTAACTTTTGGAATTAGGGCAATTACCCAAATACACAGAGATAATCTACTTTGATCTCAAATTTGAGATGCACCCTATTATACACATTCATTTCAAATGTAATTTCTAGTCACTCCTATGAACGTACCACCATGCTGTTACTTTGCAAAACCTAATGTTTCCCAATGCAATGATAAAATGTTTCCCCATATCCTCCATGCCCAGATCAGTGGTTGAACTCTGAACTAAATGATGCCAAGCCTGCAGCAGCATTCCCACTGCTAACCCTTATCGCCCATAAGGTCACCACTCATAATCTACACGAGCTCGATCACAGTGGACAACCTCTGTCTAGCAGCTAGTTAGCTAGCTAGCTGTCCTTCATCTCCTTTTTCTGCCCCTTAGCCAATGCACCTATAGCCATACCAACTCTGCAGCTTATCTGCCCCTGAAGAGCCAGTCTCAGTGGTTGGGTTTGGGTGGATGGGAACTGCATCTGTTAAAGCATGTAGCTGTCAGAGCAACTTAGCCACCAGCCTTACAGACATGGCTCAAGGGAAGCTGTCCTTTCTGGGCCAGTGGAGCCCGATAAAGGCTGCTAGCTGGTGCTGTCTGGGGCCTCAGCTATGCTGGCATGTCTCTGTGGCTGAACAGACCTGTGGGTTACACTAGCGTTAAAAGACTCGTTTCACCTAGTTTTCGACACAGATTTTACTCTGAATTCTCACCTATAAAATGCAAGCTGTGTTTGAAATCCCATGGCGCCTGGATCTGCAGATTGGCTGAAGGGCTGCCAGTGGCAGTGTTGTGGTTTCAGTGATGTGTGTGTCTCTATGTGTGTGTGTGTATGTGTGTGTGTGTGTGTTTGGGAGGGAGTGGGGTTTCTGTGGTTCAGCTGTGTTGACCATTTTGTGGTTCCCTAACTCTATGTTTCAAAGAGACCCGGGGGCCTAGGATTTCCAAGTGTTTTCACTCGGAAATTCAACACTCCAAGTCCTCTACTCAGTGGTGGTGGTGAACTTTACTGGTGATTAGATCTTTAACCTCCACACAAGACTCATGTTTAAAAGAAAATTGCAGTGCTGCCACCCTAATAGATATTTCTGTTCCATTTCTGAACTCTGTAATTTGTGTATGAGCTACTTCACCGCATCTGCTGGAACTGTGCTCAGTTGGCGGGTTGCTCAGTTCCACTTCATCATATGCATTAAAAAACTTTACCCAGGGCAAGAGGAAGGACGTGGTAAACCAAAAGATAAAACGAAGGCAGACTGACAGATAGATGAATAGAAGATTTGAACAAATGAACAGATTGACAAAAAGAAACACAGTCAGTCAATAT
>OMLB01040600.1:0-12137 GCA_900302555.1 Myripristis jacobus
TTTTCCAGAGTTTCCAAAACATGATGCGTTCCGGACACACACACACACACACACACACACACACAGCGAGCTGAGCTGACTGGGACTCACGGGGCTGCTCATCAGGTTCCTCCAGGTCGTGGGCAGGAAGTTGCCGCTGGCAGCAGGAAACACGCCCATGAGCTGCTCCAGAGGTTTGAACTGCAGGCAGCAAACAGACACACAGTCAGAGAGACGATCCACCTGAGCCGCAGCACCGCCGCCGTTCACTGCACAGGTGAGACCTGCAGAGAGAAACGACTTTCCAACACAGTGACTGAAACGGGATATTTTGCTGATTTTCAACCAGATTAGTAGATTATGCAAATGAACGTTTACCTTCCCTCCATATCGCCTGCAACCAGATTACTACAGATTGTACTTGCACATTTAAAAAATATAGTTTCAAAGTTTTTTTTTTTATCCTACAAGAATAAAAGACACCAAACACGTCTATTTGGCTTCAATTCATCTCGCCAAGCCTCAAACACAGAGAAGCTCTGTACATCAAATATGAATTCCCCATTCCCACCCACTGAGAGGCCCACAGGGTGAAGAACACATTTACACTTATTTTTTACAGTGTGAAAACATAATACACACTTTTTTTGTGTGTGTGTGGCCTGTTCAAGACCAGCTTAGCACATACACTCCCCCAGTTTCTGCCCAGTGCATTCTGGTAGTTGTAGGTTTTCTTCCTTCTGAGCTGAAGGCAAAATCACTAAGAATGCATGATGCTGTTTTTTTTTTGCTAATATCCTGATATTTCCCAACACTTTTTGGCTGATTATCAATGCTGATATTGATCTATGCACAAAGTTTTTCCATCCAACTGCAGAGAACATCAAATACCTCCTGCAGTGGCATTCAAATTTCTTTATGCTTGCTCTTATTGTGAAAGCCCACTGGCAGATCTCAAAATGAACACATTCACTGGGAAAAATAAGAAAATTACTTTAACTCAGGTTACGTAAAACATACCATATTTATTTTAATATCACATTTTCTTTCAAACAAAGCTGTAAGATTCAGCTTCTTTAATCGGACTTGGACGATGCTCTTCCTGAGACAGGCGACACAACCACGGCAGATCTGACAGATTTCCCGTTTGGGCATGTCATGTTGGCAGAAATTTCAGGCCGATACTGATATTTTATTTTACAGCTAATACTGACCGACACCAATGATGAGCCAGTTTCAAAAACATGTTAGAGGGAACAGTTCAAACAAAACCTCCAGATACGTCTCATCTGAACAGGTACTGGTGGAAAGGTTGGTCCTGCTTCTTTACTTACAAAGAACAGTTAAAAAAAACGATGATGGGGAGAGGAGAAGACCAGGACAGAGGACAGAAGAAGAGGAGAGGACAAGACGAGACAGGATGAAAACATTTGGTCTGGTCTTACCGGCTCGGTCCCCTTCTCGAAGTCGCTGAACATGCCGACGATGTCTTTGAAGTCGGAGGCGAACGGGGCGTAGTGGAAAGGGAAGTACCACTTCCAGGAGGCGCAGCCCTGTCGAACAACAACACACCATTTTTCTGACTTTACTGTGACGTTCGATGTCCAACAAAACTAAGAACCCCGTCCAAAAAAACTGCAAGAGCTACTTCTTCTTTTAGCGACCGACTTCATTTTTAGAAACGAATAAAACCTCGTGATGAAAATGCACCGGCCAGCAGCTGGATACGACTTGGCTGTTTGACACCATTCAGCTTCTCGGTGTTGTTCTTATTTTTTAATTCACATAAAGTCTTGCAATGAGAAAATGCACTGGCATGAGTTTATAAATAGACCGCATTAATAAGGAAATCATGATCAAACTCAAAAGATTCACAGATATTTCTGAGCAGTTTGAGTCCATAAAATTCATAAAGAGAGCTGCGTAAAGATTGTAACTGCTAGCCAATCGGTAATTCTGTGCGGTTTTGCCCGAATAACAAGGCCAAGCGCAGGTATTTCTGTTTAAATGAAGCTCTTACGGCATCTTTATTATTTTGAAAAAGAAAAAAGAAGGTCAAGGATTAATGATTAAACAAATTAAAATGTCCCTTCAACTCAAAGAATCTCGATCGACTCGGACAGTACAACAGATGATTCGATGAGTAAGCTTTCAAGGGGCAGCGCTGCCGTCCACACAACAATGTTGACCGGCGGTTGGTATCTGTTTGCTGTTGTACGGGGGGGTATTTATTAAATTCAATATCAGATTTGAAGTGAGTTACCAACTGGCGAGCAAGAAAGAAGGACAAAAAGGACGGCGCAAAAACCCTCTGGAGGAAGACGAGGCAACTGAGGGAGGGAGGGAAAAAAAAAAAATCCTCTCTTTGCCCTTTTTCTGAAAACTTCCACTGCGCCACAAAGCTTAAAACACAATCTCAGCAGACTAACCTGGGCTGGGGCTGACATTTAGAAATCTCCAGCCTGCTTAAAAGTGGAGGCCCGGGGTGTAAAAACACTCCCTGGTACCGGCATGGTGGCTGTCACAAGTCCAAATTAATTTCCGGCCTTCGCGGCGACGCTCGCTAAATATGCGGGAGCAAAAATAAAACGCAAAGCAGAGTGTGATGTGAACACCGGAGCCCTGGGCGCCAAAAAAAAATATTCTCCACTTCTTGTTTAGGAGCTCCGGCTACTTGAAAATTCATCCTACCTTGTCTGTATTTTTAAAATGTTTATGTAGGAGAGAGAGCGAGAGAGGGAGAGAGAAACCCTGCAAATCCTGTATTTATAACACTTATCTTTTCCAGGCAAACAAGCCCCGGCTTTCAAAGTCACACCAAAGGACGACCTTCACTTCCCACAACGCACCTCTGGGAAAACGAGGTCCTCTGATATATTCAACAATCCTCACATCTTAGCCAATCTCATTTTAAAGCCGAGCACTCTATTATTAAAGATGTTCATTCAAATGATAATATGGGACTTTACCATAATAAAAGGTAGAAAAGGCCCGGATTCCCACATTCAAATAATTGCACAGGACATTTAGGGGGGAATACTCGGATTTTTTTTCTTTCTTTTTTTTTTATTATGATGAGAGATTCCTTTGTGACTGAGACATCTCAAATCACACACCTGATAAACCTCACAGTCCTGCGTGATAAGCGAGACAAGAAAGACAAAACAGCCGCTGCCTCGCCTCACAACCAACATCCATGAACTTGTATTAAAAAATAAAATTAGCAGGAGCTCAAAGAGAGAAAAAAAAAAAACAGTTTCTCTAACGTGCACAGGCAAAACGAAACGCCGTCATCAGGGGTTGCAAATCCAACAAATTTCAGCGGCAAACGTGTGAATCTCGCCTTTTGTGTTTTGGGCTTTGGGCAAACCGCCTCTCCTTCCCCGAGCATTTGGCGAGGTGTGCGTGCTCATAACTCTGCTCGCCGGCGGCACAGGCGTGAATGTGTGGCAGCGGAGACCAGACACGTCCCCGTCCGCCGAGGGGCCCCGCTAATGAATTCATCCCGAACGCCCCCCTGAGACGGGCTTTCGATTGCGGAGCGTGCGGTGTCAACACACGGCCCGCATAACACAGAGCTCACAATTACCTCGGACAAATCCCGGCGGCTCACGCCCGCTACGCAGAGGCTCTTCTGGAGAGGGCCCACGCCTAATTATTTCATTTCAAGATAAAAGATCAATATTTTACAACAATAAAATGATTTAGTATATAATCACACTGCAAACAATGGCAGGAGATATGGATGACTGCTGGACAGAGCCTGAGATTTTTTTTTTTTCCTCTCCCCTCATTGAGGCACTCAACAATGAGGAGTCCTTGACATTCAATATAGAGGAAAACCTTGCTGCTGTCTTTCACATGAATACACTGATAATCAATTAATTGTTTATTCTGTCCAAGTCTGTTTTTTTCTTCTTCTTCTTTTTAAATAAATGGGAATTGTCTGAGGTCTGTTTATGAAAATGACCGGTCAAACGAGACGAACACCTCTCCAGCACAGGGTTTAAGGATGTGAAAGCACCGTTTTGTTTTGTTTTTTTTTGCGATGAAAAATCTTCAAGATATTCTGAATCGAAGCGACTGAGCAGCCGCCCACTGTCACCTGTTTTTTTTTTTTTTTAAAAAAGGCGCTAAGAGTGCAGGAACTTTCCAAGAGGCTGGCTTTCTGCCATTTTCCAAATAATGAAATCGACAGGAATAAATAACACATGTATTGTCTGTGTGCTGCGGCTCGCTCTCTTCATTACTGGCTGCTCCAACGGGGTTTTGATTTAGAAATTGAAGCTTATTTTACCGTTAGGCTCATTGCAAGTTGCTCCAAATGAGCTGCAGGCATTATCTGTAGAGGGATTGTTGACATGGCTGATATTTTAATGCATCATACACAACAATTTTATCAATCTGTCTGTCTGTCCATCTGCAGCTGACGTTTTATGCATGGAAATGACCAACCCTGACAAAATAAGGGCACATTTCACATAATTTTTCTAGACTGACTGAAAGTGTCTGACAGTTAGCCGCTATCAGCTTGTAAAAGAAATGTCTTATCGTTCCAAAATTATTTTTTTACTGCTGATATCTGGCTGATTGTGAGCTTGGAAAACTCAGCCCTTTGTTTTTCTTAACACGTCGTCACTCTGCGATGCAAAGTGTCGTCCCGTCGCCTTGTGTTGTCGCTGTTTGATGGCATGATGCGATTCATGAAAAACTAGAAAAAAAAGTTAGAAAAAATAATTTCCGGCTGGCGGACACACAGCATATTTAGTTGTACTTAGACACTTTTCAACTCAAATGAAGCTTTAACCAATTAAAAAAAATAAAAAATAACACAATCACTGGCTATTTTATTTCAGGTGTACAAATTATTCATGGTCACTGAATAATCGGATGCATTGCTAAAGTTCGTTTGCGTCATCTGAACAGATCGAAGTGGCACGATTCACATCAGAAGCGGGTTTGTGTGATAGTTGGGCGACTTCTCTCAGCGCCGAGGACGCGGCACAATGAGATCCGGCCCACAGCTGACTCCAAACAACAAGGCTCTTCTGGCCGTTTGTGCTTTATTTGCTGGACACGGCAGAGAGAGAGAGACAGGAGAGGCTGGGCAGAGAGAGAGAGAGGGGATGACATGCAGCAAATGGCCCCGGGCTGGGATTCGAACCCAAACGATGAGATACTTCTGGTACAAATTAATTTAGCAGATGTTTTTATTTTGAAAGCGACATAAAGAGTTAATGCAGCACAAGCAGGGATCCAGTCAGGAGACGACGACACGAGAAAAGGGTCATAAAGCTAAACTCAGGTTCGATAGGCCGTACACACCAACAGGCAGTGACTTCTTATCTTTTTTTTTTTAATTCTTTACTCTATTTTCAGTCGATCCAGTGCCATACGTGTTCATCAAAGTCTTTAGCTTTTTCTTGCAGATCCAACTGGAGTTTGGCGGCTCATTCCACCACTGGCCCTGTTGTGGTGGACATCCCAGAGGGACTTGAGGCAGGCAGGGTGTGTTTTAGTTTAGCGGCGGTGGAGGGATACGAACAGCGGGGCGACGTGTGCCGTTTGGGGCCGGTTGAAGACCAGACGCTACGTCTCCATCAGCAACCTCTGATAGATGATAGATCTGTGCAAAACCGTTATGTTTAGTCAATCCCCATCTTTGCTGCTAAGGTGGTGGCGTTTCTGCTCTGCACTTAGAGATCAGATTTTTTTTAATTTATATGGAGTTTGAGTTTCTCTTTTCTTTGTTTTTTCAGCCGTGGTGGCTAATTTCTGCTCATGCCAGCTACCCAACTCTTCTTCTGTTTATTCCTCACACAGCAGGAACATAAACCGCATCACTTCCTGTGCAGCAGGAAAAGCAGAGTCTTTAGAACTGGATGTAGGCTGGATCAGTGTTTTTTAAAGCCTCCTAGCCAATACAGTTTTTTCTTCAAGTTTGTGAAAAACAAGTCACACACTCTAATATTTCGCTAGACTGCCTTTAGCTTTGATTTCGGCACACATTCACCATCAGCTTATGCAATGTCACAGCATTAATTTTTCATCAAGATCTTCTACTGATGACGGGAGAGTCAGACCGCTGCGTAAAGTCTTCTCCAGCACATCCCAAAGATTCCCGACTGGGTTCCTGTCTGGGCTCTGTGGTGGCCGGGCCGTGTGTCTCACGCTCCCTCAACCGATGTTTCACGATCTGAGCCTGATGAATCCTGGCATGGTCGACTTGGAAAATGCCATCAGGGAAGAAAAATGTCCACTGATGGAAAAACCCGGTCATTCAGTCCATTCAGGTGGTCAGCTGACTATCTCCGGTGAAATTCCCATTTTCATCTGAGTTTATGTACAGAGGCCGACTGAGCCGCTCTCTCTGGCCGGGGTATTTTGAGTATATCACCGCTGTAAGACTAAGAAACCAGTACTCTTGGACAGTGCAATTGTGTCTGATAATTTGCCTATAATTTGAACTTTGTTGTGAATGTTATGTTTTCTGCCTGTTGGAATGTTTCAATGTTGGAACTTTGTCTTTTGCTGCCTTGCTTGGCCAGATCACTCTTGAAAAAGAGGTTTTAAATCTCAATGATGCTTATCTGGTTAAAAAAAGGATTTGATTGATTGATTGTAAGGTACCTTAACCTGGTTATTCTCAATAATCGGGTTTCTTACCTGCATGTTAAGGTACTCGGTCAATATTATCGACATTACCGTCACACAGACCAATAACCACTATAACAATATGCATGTTTGGGAGGAATATGTGTTTGGTCGACTGTCAAACGTTCAAAAAAATCCCCCCTCTGTCAAAATATAACCTCACAGTGTGCCGCCCTGTCACTGGTTGAAATTCACTGTGCCGGCTTGTCATTGGTTGAACTGGTTAAATCCACTCCGTGCAGCTGTGGCAGGACTACCGTATTTGTACATAGACTGTATATATTTAATAGCATTTGCCCTTTCTGGGTTTATATCAAGATTGAGTGTCAGCAAACGATCCTGACATTTGCTGCGAGTTTTATGTTGCGTTGCACTAACCGCACAGAAATCGTGTTCGAGTACGCTGTTGCTCGTTTGCTATTGTTTACAAAACGACAGAGCGAAGCTGCTCGTCGCTGCCTGTTTTCTGTCTCTGTAGGTTATCAGTTAGCTCGTTCTGTGCACAGCGCCGCCCAGTGTTTCCTCCTGTGCTGTGCTGCAATACCAACACTGGTGTGAAGGCGTACAGCACAGAGTCTAATGCTTGCTAGCTACTTCATGCCACAAGCCTGAATGGAGGAAAGAAGGGATTCTGTAGCTTTGAAACAAAAGAGGCTTTGTTGTGACGCTTCATTACCTGCATTTGCTTATTTATCACTTATCTATTACTTATTAGTATTGCCAATTAATGTTTGGACACAGATTCCAGAAATGCTGCGTCAGTTATGATCTTATTTATGTTTTTTTTTTTATATTTGCTTTACAGTAGGCATCTAATATCACTATTTAATGTAGTGATATTAGATGCCTACAGTCTATATACACATGTCAGTCTGTTGACAAATGTATATATAGACTGTTACTCATTATTGCTGTTTGTGTCAGTGTCAGAACCACATGCTCATTTCTGTTTTCAATAAACCAAAGGAGCACCTTGGCTGGAGTTCATTCTGACTGATGCCCCCTGGTGGCCACAGTCGTTACAAACCAGTTGAATTAGGAGCAAAGTAACACTGAGTGCAGGGTCCTGTTCCAACACTGCATCATAAAACACATGTAGCTCAGACTGAGGTGCCTCTAAAATCATCTGTGTGTGCCTGATGAAAAGTTACTGTGTTGATTTCTTTAAAAAAACAAACAAAACAAAAAATAATCACTAAAATGCATTTGACTAAAACGAATGTGCGTTTTAGTCAAAAGACTGAGACTAAATCAAAATGAGCTGCCAAGAACGAGCACTGAGTCTTTCCTCCTGGATGGAGGCTCAGTTCCTGCTGTGTCACTCTGCTGCAGACACGCCGTGTGGAAAAACAGGTGCCACATGCATCACAGTTTCTACTTGATTAATGCGTCTGTAAACTATAACCGGTGCTTTGTTTTTTTTTTTTTGTTTTTTTGCAGTTCTGTAGCTGTGTTGGATCTGGGTAATTTGTTTTGTCAGAAGTTTACTCCTGGACTCGTTCCAGTTCAACAACAGCTCTTATGGGGATGTTTACTTCATAATACACGGGCAACTGCAACTTTAATTGTTTTTTCCTTGTCTTTTGGGATGAGCAGTATTACTATTATTTACATTTTTGTCGCGGAAGGTAGCAATTTCCCAGCTGTGGGGGGGCAACGCATCGAAGTGAATGTCAAGAAAATGGAAAACAAACTCCTCCTCTGTCTTTCTCCACTCCACTTTTATCAACACAGCTTTCAAAATGAAAACTTTCCGCCAAGTTTTGTCATCTTACTTCGGTAAACAAGGTCGCAGTGAGTTTGCTGCAGAACAAATACGTTACAAATACAACGGTGATCCTGGCACAACATGTTTACCTGAGGTTTAAGAGCCGGCGGTGCGGCTTATCGCTCTTACCTGGTAGTAGTAGCGCAGCACCCAGCAGAGGCCCTCGACGTACGACTTCACCACCTTGCGCCTGAAGTCCTCGTCGGTCACGTCCACGTCGAACTTGGTCTTGTAGTATCTCTGCTTCCAGCCCTCCTCCCACAACCTGCCGCACAACCACCACTTTATCCGTACAATAATGAAAAACGTTTGATTTGTATCTTCACGGCAAACACACCGGCCGCCAGCTTTGATTTAAGAACTTGAACGGCTGACATTAAATGGCAACTAAGCAAAAAAAAATTCATAATTCGTTTAATACACTTAGATCCATGCATTTGTTGATATTTAACTAATTTTATGTAAGGAGTCGCCGTGTTTATCAACTGCACGAGAAAAGAAAAGGGCAATTTCTTTCAGTTAACGCTGTCGAATGAAAGGAAGAAAGAGAAACATTAACTCATAATCAGATGTAATAAAGTGATGTCTCCATTACAGCCTGCAGCTTGTTAAAACCTAATCAGCAAAATTCTTTGTGTGCTCGTCCCCCCCCCCAAAAAAAACACCTAAATACTCCTACAGGATAATGAGAGCTGAAATCAACTCAGCAACTAAATGGAAGTTTATGAAAATGGGTTTTCATTGTCGCCACAAAGGAGGACAAAATGTTTGCAAATGGTATTCATTTCTTCAGTCCGGTGAAGTTCATTTATCCCCTGCATCCCCACAATGCAGCACACAGAACAAAGCCTGCTCGGAGCGGCGGAGCACGCTGGAAACACAGAAACGCCGTAAACGCAGATGAGCGCCTACGCTGCCGCCGCGACCGCATAAATTATCAGGGCTTCATTCAGCCGAGTTGAGTGCTGTCTATGCTCCTCTGCTTTATTGTTTAAGCCGGTCGCCTCGAGTGTTTAATAAAAAAATAATTAAATCGCCCCGGCTCTCAGTTCTTTATCAAGCACTGGATTACACATCAGCTCTCCAGGGACACAAATGATTTTTTTCCCTCCACCTACAGTCTGTATGCTGCTGCTTTGACGCTGGTGCTCTTTATTTTCCGTCGCTTATAACGTCGCCGATCTTGGGATTAGAGCCTTTTCTGCTGCTGCACTCGCTGTAAAATCAACACTGGGTGGGAGAGTCAACTAAAAGCTTATGAATGTGTCCAAATTACACATTTACTCATTCAAAAACAACTGTTTTTTTTGTTGTTTTTTTTAAAAAAAGATGTGGGCCCAACATGTGAGAAACTTCCCCACTGCTCCGGGAGCAGTTTAATGGCTTTGACTTCTTGGTAGATTTGCGACGGCGATGCCACGCCGCACACATAATCAAGGCCGTCCAGCATCTGTCTAGTCAATCCTCGGAGCGGCCTGCGGGGAGCGCCGACTTGTGAGAGGAAAGCCTCCATGAATACCAATTTAGCCCGATGGATTTAACAGCTTTGGCGAGTGCGTCACAGAGGAATTTGCAAGAATATTCCTCCTTTCCATATTAATCGCCTGCGGGGGGGAGGAGGGGGCCGAACAGCTTGTGCCGCGGTACAGTGGCATTAATGAGCGCTGATCTCCAGGTGTGTTGGTGAACAGCGGCTTCAATCACTCAACAGCTTCTGTAGAGCTGTGTTTTGTTTATTTATTTTTTTTTTTCACATTTTATTAACTGTGTCTGCATGCATTTTTTACCAACGGCGCGTCCTGGTAGGAATTTCAAGGGCCGTGCCAGTGATTCTGCTTGTTTAGCCTAATCTCTACATGTCTGCTAATCTGCTCCCACAGCGAGCGGTGGTATTTTGGAAGAGCAATATCATTTTTCCCCTCCCTTTTATCCAGCCATTCATTCCACTACGATATGAAAATGAACTTTCAGAGACTTCAAACTTTCGTCACACCGAAAACCATCACCATAATAAACCTAAATTCGACGGGTCATGTTGAAACGGCCCACTCCTGAGTCAACTTTGGGATTAAGGAGTCCGGTAAGCTGCTTCCAAGACATCAAATTGTTGTGTGTGATCATTAAGTATTTCATAATAAACAATATTATCTTCTGAGAGACCAGAACTGACATTGGTGGATTTTCTGCTGTGGTTGGGAAACACTTCCAGCTCACCACAAGGACTGGGCCGCCCACCACTAAACCTGGGCCTTTTGAGCAGAATATCTCTTTTTTTTTTTTTAATTACTGGCGCAAAATTTATATCATGCAGATCCGGGGCTGCCGACCACACTGTAAAACACTGAATCATTATGTAACTGGAGGTTCACGCCGCTTCTCGACCATAGGTATCACATCAGCACGGCGCTCATGTTATCATTCACGTTAGCCACCTCACCATTCGATTACAATTATGAGGGCAAAGATGCGATTATAAAGTGATTATCGATGCATATTTTTGTGATTGAAAAATGATGCAAAAAATGATTCAGTGACAGACGTTTTTTTTTGTTTTTTTTTACTGTGTGACAACTAAAACAAGGTGTATTTGTAGCGAACTATGATTAAAAAGAACGCTAAATAATAAATTTACTGTTATTTACTGTAATTTGGTGTTGCCAAAATGTTTCAGTGTTGTGTGACATAACTGACACACTGTTTGGCTCTTATCCAGGTCTTCTGTCCCTTCCTCTTCATAAAATCCGAGATGTTTCCAAACACTCGCTTTCAATGCAGAGGGAGCTGATGTTTCTTTCAGCTCGTTCAGCTTCACTTCTTCACCTGATTGTTTTCTGTCGTGTGCATCCTGTAACTGCCCGGCTAGATGCTGCTCATATACTTCAGTTCCACGTTTTTTAGTCATGTTATAAGCATCGATTATTGACATTACTGCATCGATTATTGACATTACTGCATCGATTATTGACATTACTGCATCGATTATTGACATTACTGCATCGATGCCGGCTCGCCCCACGTCCGCATCGCGATGCATCTAAAAATTCGATTTTTTCTCCCACCTCTAATTCACGTGAGACTGAAGTGACTGTCAGTACCGGTTTGGTCTGGTTGTCGAGCTCAATTCAAAACATAAACCGTGCAGCAAACAGCAGCCAGTCTCTCTGTGTGGTGTGTTGATGAACCGCCGGGTTCACCAACAAATCCTAAAGTTGCTTACACTTTTAATCTGTGTGTGTGTGTGTGTGGAGCGTCTTTCTGTGCGGCTGAGACTGTGAGACACACACACACACACACCTCATTTCAGAGGGGTTGGTAATGGCCGTTGTCATTCTACTGCTATCACTGATTTAATGCTAGTGTCAACCCCCCACCCCCACCTGCCCACACACACACACACACACCGTCATCTGTACCACATGTAATGATGCAATGATGAATTTATTGGGGATTTTTTCCCCCTGAGAGGTTCATATCAATGTTTTTATTTTTCCCAGGTGGCAGCTGGCATTTAGAGTGAATCTAATATGATGCGACTTTGGGCCTGCATCTGGAATTTGGAAATTTAAGAAAACTGTACACTTTGAAATGTTGATTGTTTTTAGAATAATTTGACCAGACTGTTTTACAGAGCTGGTTTGTTTGGTGTTTTTAGTCACACGTGCAATCAAGACCAAATCAAAACTGCAGCGCAAGGCGACGATGGCAGCGGGGTCACTGGATGCAATCAGAAGTTTGT
>OMLB01040605.1:20317-47619 GCA_900302555.1 Myripristis jacobus
TTTTTTGAGATGACAGCAAGCCACAAGCTGCAAAACAAAACTCTGTGAACTGCGGGCAAACTCTGACGTAAATGCATACAATTGCGAACATTGGCTCAAAAGACTAAAATCACCTGCACAGTGTCTTCTGGTAAAGATATTATCTCTATGGCTCATCCCATGATGCAATACCTATCAAATGTATCAATGCATTTTACAATGAAATGAAAAACAGTATCAACTACAGGTGGAACAATAAATCAATAACGTAATATATCACAATACTTCCTCTTGTGATACATTCGACAGATTTGTGCCAAGTATCGATAATTGAGATTTCAACTTCATTTGCGCAGATGCACATACGAGTTCCAGCGAGGGGTGTTTTTCCCTTCCTTTAAGTATTTTGACTTATTGCCTTTTCCAGGGTATTTTTTTCTTCTTCAGCTACAGACATTGTGATGTATCATAGCTGACTGTCTTACAATATTTTGCATATCATAGACCTGCATTTATTGTGATAACATCATTATTGTGGGTAAAATATCGTGATAGTATCAAATCCCAAGTTACCCAGTGATTCCCACGCCTAGTCTCAACATAAAACTATGAGGCTGACGTCCTCATGTATCTGATATGCTCATAGGGCTTTTAGCATTACACAATCAAGAGCTAAGCAGGTGAAAAACAGCAAATTCTCTGCATCAACAGGCTGCAACAGGCTGGGCTGACACTGTGAAGTCAAGGTAACTCAGAGGCCTTGATACTGCTGGTTGGAGAGGACCCTGTCTGGGAATCACAGCAGAAATGTCCAGCCTCGAGTCTCACACCACTTTGTCATTGATGAAAATGTGACACAGTTTCTTCTTAATATTTAAAAGGCCTGCTGGATTATAAATGAGCAAGATGACTCCACAGCACCATTTGATCTGATTAATTATTTGTATTCAACCCAGTACGGAGCCAGTGAAGGCGCTCATTCCTGGGATACAGGCGGGTACAGTGCACAGACGTGTGGTTTCCAGTAGATATCCGATATATATTCAAATGAATCTTCTCACTTCAATTGTTTCTCAAGCTGTTTAAATGTTCAGCCTTCACTCATCATTGCCTGCTTTTCTCAAACAGTATCAGTGACACTGGCAGTGATAGAGAGCCTGTCTGTGTCAACACTATCAGCCAAGCACAGCTTTAGAGCTTAGGAGAAAGCAAACATGAGGGTTGTCCCCTCTGTGCTGGTGGAGTCCTGAGCACTGTCAGTGAGTCAACTCATGTTTCATATCAAGCCAAACTGGCCTACAATAGGCCTAATATCAGATCAAACACAGGGGCTAGCACACAGAGTTCTAGTGCACGTATCATCACCTTAATGCCAAACCACAAGGAAATGATGAGAGCCCGACACACTGGGCTCTCTCAGAGCGACTGTGATTAGACCCAGTTAGATTCTCTTTGGTTATCATTTTATCAACACAAGATAAGAACAAAAACACTGGATGAGGCATGGGGGGAAAAAATCCAGTCTGTCAAAGCACAGATTCCAAGATTCCTTGTTATTTTAAGCTACAACGGACCAAATATAAGGTGCTATTAAAGCTATGCAAAGGAAAGCAAAGAGGACAACGTTAGTTAGAGCTTTATTCAAAAATTGAAGTCGGACCTTTGGATAAAGTATTGAAAAGCACCAGCCCTCTAAAATTAAGTAATTTATATTCTTCTTAATTATTTGCAAGCATGTCCCACTAATGAACACCATATGTTTCAGCTACACGCCTCCTTCAGGGGTGTGCCCCCAGTCGTGCAGCTGAGCTTATAGGCTTTGAGCACCATTTGTTTTTTGTCCCATTTTCAGATGTGAGTTGATAATATTTCTCTTATCTATTTCTCTTACCAATTAAATAAGAATAACAAGCATAAAAATGTCAGCGGGGGAATATGTTTTATGAAATGTGCAACTGTAAGAATTAACTAGGTAACAAATACAACATCAGCTATGATTGGGTTATATTTCAGAATAAATATTGACTTTTCTATTCCAAACATGTCCACTATACATAGACACACACAGTCCCACAAAAAAAGCAGGGGCTTTAATATTGAGGATAAGTTTGTATTGTATTAGGCCATCACTCGCTTTGGTTGACCTGATATCCATTTTTGTCTAACCTTCATGCCACTTAATTAGAAGCAGCCAGACCTGAGCGCTCTGTGGAGGCAGAGACACAGGGATTGGCTTAACAGGCACCTTGTTGTTCTCAGGGTGTTTCAGCTGCATCTCAATAGAGCTCTGACGTCCTTCCAGTGCTTTTCCATTTGCCCGAGGACACGTCGGCCACTGCTGGCTCAAAAGTCATGTCCCAACTCAAAACAAAGCAAGACACAGGCTCCTGTGTCACCTTGACAAGAGGAATGAGCTCATATCACAATGAAAAATCTCAGTGGGCCAAGGCGGTAAACTCAGATGGCTGTTACTGTCTCTCCTCATGTTTTTTTGTTTTTTTGTTTTGTTTTGTTTTGTTTTTTTTACTTTTACCTACTGCACTGTGTTTGTACTTATAACATCAAACATCCACATCTTCCTTCCGCTCCCACAGATGTCTTTGCTTCCCCACCTATTCAGCAGAACACAGGAATGGACATTCCTAGTATTTTCACTGAAATACAATGTCAGAGGAAGACCACTGGTTTCTGTTTTAAAATGTGTTAGTCTGTGGCCAAGGACAGCCAGTTCTGTACTCATGAACTTTCACTTTGATCTGGCAATTTGTTATGTACTTCACATAGTCTGTACTGCCACACCAAGACAGTGTGCAGTTCAGAGTATGGGCTACAAAATATGATTTTTTGGAGATAAAAGGGGATATTTGCAAATATTTGCAACGTGCTATAACACTGCAAGCTGTAAAAAATGCAGAACCATGTTTGGATGTAAACAGTAAACTGAATTATGAGTCAGCTGTCAAATCAGTGTTAGCGCACGTATTTCATCAAAATGTCACAACATCACTGACTAGCCTTTTGGTTCTGTCTCACGTGATAAGAGCAGGTGAATTCTTAAAAGCAGCACGAGGTCTAGATAAGATTGTGACTGAAAACACACCAGTCTTACTGGCCTTAATTATAAAGTCAGACTGAAACAAAGAACAGCATCCCATCTCCACTAAATGTGACCGTGTAAGACTGACCTTATTGCCTAAATGAAATTCTGGTGTCGGCTGTGATGACATATTGTTTTGTGAGTGTTGAAGTTCAACCAGCTTCCAGTCACATCTTGCTGCCCTTTAGAGCTGCCAGTGTGTAAAGCTGCCTGGTGCAGCCTTAAACCAATGGTGGTAAAAGGCCATGCTTCAGTTTTTTGTGAGGGCGGTTACCAAAGGGGGATTTCAAATTCAAGTCCAGTTTTGACAAGGACCTCACAATGCAATATGCATCACGATATGATTTATATCACAATACAACGCAGTACTCTGCAGAGTTGACTGAAATGTATAAACACAGCTTAAAACACAACCTACTGCATTACACCGGGTTGAACTAATAAAACAGAACACGTATGAAAAATTGGGTGGCAAAATTACTTCAAACAATTGAATTCAGGAATCCCATTCCAATTTATAAAAACCGTTATCACAGTGTGCTCACTTCATCATATGAAAATGACATGGATAAATAATACCAGAACTGATACAGTACTGTGAAAAACAGCATTGCAATACTTTTTTGAACAGCTGTAAATCATATGTTGCTTGAGAGTAATTTCCAAAACTTCCTTGTGTTGTAAAGAAGACCCATGGTGCAGTTGGTAAGTGGACAGGTATAGCTGCTCCTTCCAAATGTTTCTTCATGAGAAGACCTCTAAAGCACCAATTCATTTATAGCCCCAAACCTCCTCTCCCCCTATCTCATGACATTCTGAAACAGCTGTGTTATCTCGAGGGGTCCAGTCAAGCATGTCACGTTTGCCCTGACTGGATGAGGGTGCACCGGTATCACCGGATCCTGCATGTCACCAACCACACAGGAGGACCCAGAGGACGACACAGAGTCACCCAGTGGGCCGGGGGGGAGTGAGAGATTCCACAGTGGTCTTGTTCCAAGTCAGAGCACATGGGGAAACATGGGCCCACTGTTTATACTGTGCAGGCTCAAGCCGCCTATTGCTGACTTGATAATGGCGCAACAGGGTTGAGTCAGAGTTCTATTTGTGCCCACTGCTATGCCGGCCTCAATGAAGACGTAAAGGAGCATGCCAGACTGTGAACAAGGTAAAAGGTTACACCGAAACCCCACCGGGCCTGCTCTGTTTTTTTATTAAACATGCTTGGCTGACATGTTGGGTTAAATCCGTCGTTTGTTATGCCAGTGTAGCATTGCAATCTTAGCTTGTTGTCATGGATACGCCAATCTGTCAACAGCCTAATCAACAGTCTAGACAATGTTCTTTAAGAGTTGGCATTAAATGTGAGAACGGTGTCACGACCTGCATCACCAATTAGACTGGACCCGAAACTTTCAGGATGATAGAGTTCATTAAAACTGAACTTGCACTTCAAGCTCCGGCAGCAGAACTTGGTCTTAACTAGGCAGCCGTTCAAACACACCGACAGAGAGCATGATGCGTGCGACTTTCATGCAAAGGCTAGGCTTATTATTTTTCAGCAGTTGCTCATGCTGCACTTGATCGTTTCTTGTGGTTACATAATCTAATAGCTTTCTGTGAATCGCCCTTGTGTCAACGACGCCCCTTGCTTTTGCACGACAGCATGACATGACAGTCAACTCATCATCTTAACCTTTTCAAATCTTACTGACAGAGGCAACAAGTCTGTCCTGAAGCTTTACACAATGTCCCCTGTCACTCTGAAAAGCTAAGAATAGATCCCAGACTATGTTCCTCAACTACTGCCTAAAAATAAAGAAATACTTAAAACATGTGTTCACCCTCACTTGAGGGAGAAGGGATGAAGTAACACAATTAAAAAAAAAACTGCGTGCTTGCATTTCAGACAGGAACGAAGTGGTTAATAAGCAGATCAGTAAGAGTAAAAGGGAGGCAAGTAGGGCAACACTGTCTGATTGGATGAAACGTGCATTCCACATGGTCCACCTTGCACATGTTGCTAGCTGCTGGCTATCAAACCAGTTTTTCTTGCGTAACAATACAGAGTGAGGTACTGTTAGAGCTGGCTTTGTAACTGCCGTGCGCATTTGTGTCCCAGCAGAGAGGCCAAACGCCTCGAACATGCATCTGCCTCTAACTTGTTGCTTCTACCACTCTCGGCTTTCACCAGCAGACAAATATCCTGTTCTGGGTATGCACATACCACAGGAAACGTGATACAGCCTATACAGGCACACTTGAGATCCTTGAAAAAATGTGAGCATTACTCAAGCTGTGTTTGTGAGCAATATTTGTGAATGTTTCCTGGTTCGCTGGAGGAATAGGGGTAAAATGGACAGGTATCCGGACATCAGCTTATTTAGACTTACATGTCTGCTTGGCTTGTGCTGTGTGAGGAATGATGCTGGTGCAACCCCAGGTCACGTGACCCATGTATAAACAATAAACTGCACAAAGGCCTAACCCCATACATGGATTAAACATGTTCTCATTCACTCCCTCAAATCCTCAACCTCTCCCTCCCAAACACACACTCACACACACACGTGCCATCACATCAGCGCCACTGGGGTGAGCCCTTGAGCACACTCTTCTAAATATGTCATACTTTCTGCATTAAAAAAAACAATGACTGCTCACTGACTGTCTGACATTTACTTGCACCTTCCTGAATTTGGAGTGTTTACCAGATTTTGGTTTTGTTACTCAAGAGTGGCGTGCTGATCAGAGCATGTAAATGTGCTGATTCAATATTATGCCGGCTGAGTTCCTGTCGCAACACAGGCGGCCAGAGATGTTTGATTCCCTACAAGGAAAGCACAGAGATTAACTTTGCCAAAAAAAAAATCCAGGTTGCCCGCTGTATTATCCACACCAACTGCTGGCCTAAATACTTAATACCAAAGGCAAACATGTTTTGCCCACTCAGTAATCTACAGCATGCATCTGAGATGAAATAACACAGCAGTCATCTTAAGGAGCATCCACTCAAGGCTTTGCAGAAGATTTCCTTTGTCTAGTTGATCCATGAAAGAACTAGAGTGAGTCTATTACACATTTTGCAAGGACAGTACACCAATATCACAGCAAATCTAAATGCAATTCCAAGTAAAAATGATGATTTAATTGGACATTTAAAATTACCATTCAATGTTATGAGATTATTAGAAAATCAGTATTTTGTAGGGATTTTTTATTAGGATAAGATCAGACTGACTACTGATTATCTCATGAATATAATTCAGATGCCTATGAGTTTGGGTTTCTAAGTCACATTTTCTGCACATTTGTTGTGCATCCTTGTTGTGCATGAGTTTATCTCTCAGCCTTGGGCAGACCTACCTGGTTGGGGTCGCAGGCCTTGAAGACATGGCAGGACATCTCGGACTCGGGGTTGTCAGGCTGGCCCCGCAGCAGATAGGCAAAGTAGGTGAGGTCATTGCTGTTGTGGATGAACCGGGAGATGAGCTGCGCTTTATGCTCGAATATGAAGACCGAGGAGCTGCTGTTGTTGGACGGGACGCATCGGACGAAGGGGGGGATCAGGACCAGCTGAACTTCTCTAGCCTGCACCTGGGTACCGCAGTCACTCTTCTCGCTCTTCCTCCGGATCTCAGCAACCAGCCACGGCAGCATGGGCAGGGTGGTCCGCCTGTCCAGAGACGACCAGCCGACGTAAGTCAGGCTGAATCTTTTGTCTGACTTCAGGGCGTCACTGACCTTCTCGTCTTGACACTCCATGTCGACCGAGCAGACTTCTGCCTGAGGCTCGGTGTCCTGAAGCCCGATGACAACGACACGAGGCGGACTTTTCACGGATTTGAACGCTACTTTAAAAATTTCGGACGCACATTTGTCATTTTGTCGTGCCAAGGGCAAGCGCAAATCTGAGCAGGAGAGACTGGCCCGTCTCTCCTTCCAAGTTGTGGCTAGTTGGCAACAGTGTGCACGTCCATGTTCCCTGTAGAAGTTCACACTCACACACACACACAGACACCAAC
The DNA here is from genome assembly GCA_900302555.1 of Myripristis jacobus. Taxonomy (NCBI): domain Eukaryota; kingdom Metazoa; phylum Chordata; class Actinopteri; order Holocentriformes; family Holocentridae; genus Myripristis; species Myripristis jacobus. The sequence goes on from OMLB01040605.1 coordinate 27,419, forward strand.
ATGTGCTCCTCGTGTCGACCCGTGCAACAGCCCCTTCTTATCCACAAACGCCCCTCAAAACAATCCGGTATTTTTCCCTGCAAGGATGTCAACTAAATTTACTTATACGGCCGTGCAGTTGCAGTTTGCTCATTCACTATGTGGATAAGCAGTGGGCACAACGCTAAGCAAACCTGTACTGTAGTTTCCCAACCTCGCTTGCTAAAACGTGGCGTTGGAAGCCTCCAGTGTAAACAGTGGTCGCCCACAAATTACACTTCTTGGACTTTGCTTCTCTCTTGCGCGCAAAGCTGGGCAACGCGTTTATTTGTTGTATCCCTGAAGTCCTGTTGCGCGTCACTCTCGCTGCCTCGCATTTTCCTTTATAAACTGTGTCTGTAAAGGCATATAGAGATGCCTGTTTATCGCTTTGGTGCAGTCTCCCCGACAGTGATCCTTCCATCCACAACGCCTTGGAGGCGGAGCGGCCGTGCGCTTCGGCAACATGCCCACCCATCTCCAGCGCAGACGGGAGTGGGCCGGGCCGCCTCCTAAAACGTGACACGGACGAGACTCCGCCTTTCCCGCTGTGCATGATAGTTGGCAGGTCAATGTGGAAAGTGTGTGCTGGCACGGCGGACCCGAAGATGAGGCAGAGGCAGGTAAAAATTAATGTAACACAAACGAGAAAGATGGCCATTTTCAAAAGCATCTTAACAGCGACACTTTGCAAACACGGAGAAGTGTTTTCAACTCGGATCTGCGTGTGTACTCGAAAATTACTCCAGGATGACAGTCTTGAACAGATGTAATCATAACTGATATCAATTATGCACTAGAGGAGTTCCCTTACTACCAACCAAATTCCATGGTTTCAAGTATTCCCCCTGTCCTATAAATAGCAGCTGCACTAGATGATCTCTCATGATGAAAGCAGTGTCCTCAGTGCACCACAGCCTGCAAAAACCTCTTTATGCAGATATGTGACTATAAATGACTGGACCAAGGATCCAGATGGCCACGGTATAAGATTTTACCCCAAGATGCACACTCATATTATTATACATTAGTTTCTTTGTATTGATTTAGCACTGGCTGTGTACACTGGATGGAGAGAAAATATTAACCAGAGACATGAAACCTATGATCTAATCATTGGTGTAGAGAGTGCTTAGATGGAGACATTATACTAATTCTTGGTTTCAGTTTCATACTGACCTAAGTTGGAATGAAATTACCAGGCAGTGTTAAATATGTATTTATGTAACTTGTTAAATATGTATTACATTCAGTAGAAAAAAAGCAAAGACCTGCATATGTCCATATGTTCACATGCATACCAGTGTTATCTGCCAAAACACATACACACACATACACACAGAAATAATGATAACTGCCTACACAGCCAAGACATTAACAAGGCATAAGGAGTTAATGTAAACAAACAGTTGATTTGGACACTTCTTCATAAGCTATTAAAAAGCAAAGAATATTTTTTTAGCCAACAAGACCATACATGTGACATGCACTGGACCAGATGCAGCAACTTTCTCTTTAATTTCTATTATGTTTCTGTTCAAAGAAAAAAAAAAAGAGAAATCAATTCCAGGTTCACCAAAGGTTTTAACCGTCCAAATGTGCTCTCACCCAGGTGTGCTCAACGATGAATCCCACCTGTTCATAAACTGGAGGAGTGTGTCTGAGCATTTATTATCATAAGGCAACACCCCCTAAACACTATATAAAGGCAGCTGTTGTGCCGTGTGCAAAATGCTCTGGCACAGGCCTACAAACTGGAGATGCCACCAAACAAGGCTGTAGGAAGAAAAGAAGCACTCCAGCAGCTTAAATCAGAGGTTATTGTGTAGTTTGTGCTGAGCCAAGTCAAATTTCCCTTCATGGGACAGGACAGTTTCTGAAGCCCTGACACCAACAGAAGTGCAGTTCTTCTGTATAAATACTCTTAAAATTAATTTATGCATACACCTATTTTCATCCTTGGCGTAGTCTATATGCTTTTTTTGGCATTATTTCAACAAACTCTCAAATATCTATGCAATCTAATCCTTATAATTACTATAAAACTAAAAATAATCTAAATATGATCATGCATTCATATTCATTTAATGCATGTTTTATGCTCTTCCATTTTAAAATGTATGTTTCCATGTGTTGGACAACCAATTTGTGGAGCAGCACACTGAGAAAGCTTCTTATCTTGCTAAGGATTCTCTCGAGCACTCATAAATTTTTCTCTTACCAAGAGCAAGACTAAATTAAGATTGGTGAATCACAAAAACCAATTGGGTACTAACAAAATAAGAAAAAAACGTGGGTTCGAACAAAATTAAGAGGAAATTTGTTCCTATATCGCTGCCTGCATCTGGCCCAGTGTGTTGTGTAACAGGCTAGTCACAAAACCCTACCCCAGACAAAAATGTTGTGGGCTGACATAGCATAAGCAACAGCTATATTAAGTAAGTTTCAATGCCAACCATGTCACAATCACTATAAGCCATATTAATGTCAGACAGTGCAAAAACAATGTCGTGCCTCAACAGTATGAACACAAGATGTACAAATCATTTCAAATTGCTTTCACATTTAAACTTCCTAAATTTCTTTCTGTGCTCCTAAATTTAACAGTTTAGGAGCTTGTGTGCTCCATGGACATAAAGTGGCACTGTAGAGCCCCGTCATCTTTAGAGTCAACGGCTGATTAAAGGCATTTGTAGTCCAACACCTGTGCAAAGCTATTCTCCTATTGGTTCCATGTAAATTGCGATTTCTTCTTCTCATCACACAGCTGGACGAGTTTCTCTGTGCTTGTGACTGTCATACAGTCTCCAGGACAGCTGCCATCTCCTTCAACTGCTTGTGAAAGTTCTGCAAAGAACAGAAATATCATCTCAAAATTATGCCAATTCATAATGCATGACTTACTGTGATGTAAATCTAAGGTGTCATACATAATACTGCATGCAAAGCAAATGATAAAGTCTGTACTAGGCACTGCATTCATGACACACCCTTTCACAAACAAACCTGGAACTGTGGGATGGTCATTTCGAAAGATCTCTGATGGATCTGTCCAGAGGGTTCAGCGATCTTCAGCAGGAGACAGACGTATGGAGAGTTGAGAGACCGGCAGGTGTCAGAGCTCACTGCCATGCCAAGTTTCCACTGCAGGTCTATTAACTGGAAAGATACAAGAAGAGATGGATTGTGTCTCATCAGCATGGCTCACTTGTCACTATTCTCTTTTTCAAACATCAAGCAGCTTCATAAATGCTGCATTCATCTTGTTGTGATTAAGACTGCTATCTTGCATTGCATTATGGCTTAAGCATACCTGGCCAATGCTGAGCATGGACTGGACCTCCTGCTGGGCATGGACCTGCGCACCTTGTTCAGTCCACAGCCTGTGCACCACCTGCAGGGAAGCTTTAGGCCACTTGCTGCAGCTCTCTTCCAGCCGCAACACGAGCTCATCCCCAGAGAGTTTGCTCTTCCCAGCTGACCTGATACACAGCAATAGATATATTTTAGTATCACACCCTGCAAAATGACTATGTGCTTATTCATATGTGAGCCAGGACTAAGCCATTGGAGCCCATGCCATGGTCAGATTAAGCCACGATTCTAAGGTTTCTGTACTTCTATCTAGTATAGGAGCACTTTGGATTAACATGCAGCTGCATCAAACTGGGCTAACACATTGGGCCTTGATAAGTATTGAAAGAGGGAGAAGGGGCTAATAAGGAAAAGGAGCTTCCATCCATTGCAGAAATATCACAAAACCCATTCAGAGCAGAAGAGGGAACATACCTGAATGTTAACAACAGAAATCTGATAATGTTTTGTAGCGCTTCATGGTCAAGCCTGACTCCCTTTCTCTGAAACCTCTGTCCAGAACAAGAAAACAAGTTATGAAAGAGGAACTTGTGAAGATGGGTTGCTGAGAGTGAAAAATTGTAAGGAAATATTGACTCACATCAGAGATTTCAGCACAATCTAGTCCCTTGGTCTGCCCTTGAAGATAAGTCAGAATGTGCTGACACTGTGGAGATTATAAGATTACTTATCAGAACTATAACCTCCAGGGCGGCAACACATCATCCAGTGCAACTCATGCAGAGCTTGGCTACTTATAGCCCTCGTATGACATGCATTACATTATAGTGCACATCCTCGTTGTTCCCTGCAAGAGTTTGATCTACAGCAGCTTGATCAAGCAGCACATCCGCAGGTGCAATGGCTGCAGCCAGTGGCAATACTGTGAACATTCAGCTCAGGAGCACTAATACTGAAGTAAACAATAACAACAACAAAAAAAACTATATTAATAAAAGAAAGACATGAAAGTTTTTGATAATTACAGTTTTCTTAGCTCCATAGTGTTGCTCCAAGACTGTTGCTGGCCAAATATGATTTTATGCGAACTTGCTTTTTAAAAGTTTAGTATCTCAACGTGGTGATGTTGTTAAAGGGACTTGTTTCCTCATCATCACCTGACCAGACTCTAACAAATGGCTCTGACTGTTGTAGGCATTGTGCACTTCTGGCTAAACTAACGTGTAGGAAATAAATATTTGCGTTTGACTGCGATTGGGGCTAAAATCAAATGAAGAAAAAAAAAATAGAGAAGTATTCTCACTGTTTCAGCCAACAGATCCAGAGAGAGCCCCCCAATGTTGTCCACAATTTTGTTAACACCTAAAACGCAAAAAGTACAGCTGGGGTTAGTTAACGTTTACAAACTCCTGGTGTCGTCTACCTGGAGCAAGGTCTGAGGTAATGACAGTCAACACCATGCTACCCAAACCCATGTGTACCCGGGCGGCTCACACTGACAGCTCATTTTAGCCAGCTAGCCTTGGATGTAGTTATGAGATGAGAGCTGGCAGGCTAACTTGGGTACTTAGCTTTATGTTATGCTAGCTACCGCTAACAAGTAAGTTAGCTAACCGCAAAACTGGCCGAATGATATAAATACGGTTGTGAAAAGTCAAATTCAACCTCAGGAGACGGTTTCCAGATTAAACTAACTTACAAAAACACACTGCTCTTTAATTCTGTGGTGTAGCTTGTGTTTAAAACCCACCATACGGCTCCTCTGCAGCTGGCATCTTCTCCTTCATCCAGTGTCATAAACAGAGAAGTGGTTGAGAAATGAACAGCCGCTTCCCCTAAAGTCAAATCAAATGCAACAGCGCCCTCTACCGGATGACAGACGTCATGATCACATAATTTGTGACTGCATACTTCCTTTGCTTGACAGATTTTATTATATGAGATTATGTTTGTTTGTTTTTTTAATAAATAAATAATTGCAAAGCCGGGTTAATAATGGCCATCTTATAAAAACAAAAAATTGAGATTTTATAATGTACAGGTGCTGAATGGATGAATGCTGGGTATAGACCTCTGACACACATCCGTGACCCTTGAATGGTCCATTGTTGGGCTACTGGTGTGTGAATAAACCATGCTACAGATTTAATGAGGACAGCTGGGTAAACATAAAATTAACTTGATATGTTTTCCTGTACACATTTTGAAAGCATCAGTGTTTCTTGGTGTCAATTTGATGCCAGTTCTTGTTTGTTTGTTTGTTTGTTTGTTTGTTTTGCTGTGTAAAACATATGACAGTTATCAGCATTTTACACCGTTTTAGTTGTTTTGGATGACACTGAGGAACTATGTCATGCCATTTATAATCATCAAAAAACTTCCCTCTGCTTTTGGGCCCTCACACCTGTAATTGTGTGAGAACCAGTCCAGTACATAAGACATTTGTGAGGGAAAAACTTGATTCCCACAAGAACTTTGAAGTATAAAGTGGTGAGTGGAGGAGGTTATGTTTTATTTAAAGAGCTGTTTAGGTAATCAACAAGAAACATAAATTACTCCTGACGCGTGAACTTGGGTAGCAATTTTTATTATAATCATTTTCTGGGGGTTTAAATTGCTGGATTATAAAATAAGAAGAAGAAGAAGAAGAAGAAGAAGAAGAATCAGTGAATTTGAAGGTAACAGGAGGGTTAAAATGCTGCCAGGATATTTTTGAATATTGTGGGTATTTTTGGGGAGGAGCTGGATAATACACTGAGAGAAGGATTTTCACCAGCTCAGACAACTGGGTCTGGTTGTAAAGTGGACAGTGTTGTGAGTGGGAGCACTTTGGGTGAACATTGTAAATACGCTATCTGGACAAAAGTCTTGGACCACACCTCTTAATCACTGACTTCAGGTGTTTCATTCAGTCCCATTGTCACAGGTGTATAAAGCCAAGCACCTAGCTATGCAGTCTGTCTTTACAAACATTTGTGAAAGAATAGGTCATTCTAAAGAGCTCCCTGAAGTCAAGTGTAGTACTGTAATAGTAATGTAATAGGATGCTACTGGTAACAAATCAGTTTTTTAAATGTCTTCCCTCCTAGATATTCCACCATTAACTGTAAGTGTTTTTATTGCAAAGTGGAAGCGTTTAGGAACCACAGCAACTCAGCCACCAAGTGGCAGACCACGTAAAGTTACAGAGTGGGGTTGCAGAGTGCTGAGGTGCATAGTGCGTAAAAGTGGCAACACTCTGCTGACTCAATAACTGCAGCGCTCCAAACCTCCTCTGGCATTAACATCAGGGTTTCCATGGCCAAGCAGCCGCATGCAAGCCTTACATCACCAAGCACAACGCCAAGTGTCAGATGGAGCGGTGTAAAGCACACTGCCACTGGACTCTGGAGCGGTGGAAACGTGTTCTGTGGAGCGACCAATCACATTTCTCTATCTGGCGGTCTGATGGACGAGTCTGGGTTTGGTGAATGCCAGGAGACCATTACCTGCCTGACTTCATTGTGCCGACTGTAAAGTTTGGTGGAGGGGTGATAGTGCTATGTGCTTGATTTTCTGGGGTCGGCCCCTTAGTTCCAGTAAAGGGAAATCTTAATGCTTCAGCTTACCAAGACATTTTGGACAATTCTTTGCTTCCAACTTTGTGGGAACAATTTGAGGAAGGCCCTTTTCTGTTCCAGCATGACTGTGCCCCAGTGCACAAAGCAAGCTCCATACTGTAAAGACATGGCTAGGTGAGTTTGGTGTGGAAGAACTTGACTGGCCCGTACAGAGCCCTGACCTCAACCCCATCCAGCACCTTTGGGATGAACTAGAATGGAGGTTGCGAGTCAGGCTGTCTCGTCCGACATCAGTGTCTGACCTCACAAATGCTCTTCTGGATGAACGGGCCAAAATTCCCACAGACACACTCCAAAACCTTGGAGAAAGCCTTCCCAGAGGAGTGGAAGCTGTTATAGCTGCAAAGGGGGGACCAACTCCATATGAATGCCTATGGATATAGAATGGGATGAAATAAAAGGTGTAATGTGCAGGTGTCCCAATACTTCTGTCAATATACTGTAGTGTAATTTGCAACGTGGAACCGTTAAACTCCAGTAGATGGCGGTAATGCGCAACGAGGGTTTGGCAACCGCCATCAAGACTTCAAGAAGAAGAAGAAGAGGAAGGAGGAGGTTGTCTATGGTTGACAGTGAAATAACGACGAAGGCTAGTTGAAAATGGAAAGCCCACGCTGGTTACCCCTGGAGGCGAATCCAGAGGTATGTGTTGCTATTATCTTATCAAAATACATCACCTTATCAGAGTCATTCATTCAAAAGCGTGCGAGAGCTGACCGGTGGCTAGGAAAGAGAGCAAAAGCTAAAGCCGGTGTGGCTAGCTTGCTATCCCAAAAGTAACGTCAGCCACATTTATTAACGTTATTATTTGTTTGTGTGTTTGTTTTCTCTTTTCAGGTCATGTCCAAAGTGAGTATTTCCTCATCACTGTACTTAACTGTGGACGGGCCAGTTTGTTCAGCTGTGTTGTGTGGCCAAGCGACGTCCAGAGGCAGCAGGCCTAAGATGCTTATATGTTAGTATAAGAGGTGATGTCTGCATCAAGTGCACCATTAAATAACTGGTTTAGTGAAACTGTACATGTTAATTAATGGCATAGATAGAAAATAAGCACCATGATTCGTAGTTGTTTGTTTATTATTATAATTGTAATATTATCTCAGTGTCCTTTACAGTTCATACATTGCGTTGTATGTAGGCCCATGTTACTCCAACTTACACAGGCTTCTTATGAGGAAATCTCACAAACACATCAACCTTGTACATCCACCTGCCACTGCCACTTCCCTGTGGTGTCAGCTGAGCACGGTGGCAAGATGTCAAGGAGGTTTAGACAAAGCCAACTTGAGTGAACAAGATGCAATTGTAGTATAGTGTCCAGCTTTTGCTGTGGGGAAAAAATCGTACAAGTTAACATCCTTTGGAGATGTAGGGTTGGCCTGTAGTGACGTTGCAGTGTGTGCAGGATTCAGGGTGACCAGCTTATACATGCTTGAGCTCAGTGTATACTGTGGAAAGGGGATCTAAGGGACAGGGACCGTGTTGGCGAAGGAAAGGGACAGACTGAACTATCTGCTGACCTTAATGGGAATCTAAAAGGCAGTACAAAGGTGAAGTGACTCTTAAATGATCACTAGAATTGAGTTAGGCCAGTGCCGCAAACTGAGATGTCTAAGCTGCTAGGCTGATGATGACATGCTTGCCGTAATGCCTGACCTGTGTGGGGAAGCTGGTTTGCGAGGTTAACTAACTAACAGATGCTAGCACCACTATCAAAAGTACGTTGTAATGCACTTTTGGCTGGTTTGCGTTCAGCTTTCCATGCATAAGGTTTGACAGTTCTCTTTTGCATAGTTCCTCCATAGTTTGGGTATGCTTCCAACATGGCAGTTTGGGGATGTATATGGATTGGATCCAGAGCTCCTCAGCATGGTACCAAGACCAGTGTGTGCAGTTCTACTCCTCTTCCCTCTGACAGAGAAGGTACTCGCAGTAAATTCTCCTTACAGCTGCCCGACTTTTAAGACTTAATATAGCAAATATTTATGTCCATGCTTAATGTCTCCCTGTCACTCTTGTAATAATGTTGTCTCATAGCTATGTATTCAGTCCCCACTTTGCACTAATTTATCATATGAAACACTCTACAAATAACAAATGGCAAACTTTTCTCTTTCTGCAATCTGTAATTTCTGTCCAGTATGAGGCGTTCAAGCAGCAAGAGGAAGAGACACTTAAGGCACAGGGACAGGAGCTCTCTCCTAATGTCTACTTCATAAAGCAAACCATTGGAAATGCCTGTGGAACAATAGGGTTAATTCATGCTGTGGCAAACAACCTGGCACATCTGGAATTTGGTAAGTGCTTAACAAAAGCTACCTTGTGTTATGACTTGAATGTGGAACTTCATTAAAGCAGTAATGTTGGTTGCTACTTAGAGGAGGAAGAGAGAATTACGATGCCAGTTAGAGAGTGATAGGTTTCCATTAACACCAGTTTAAAAACAGTAGTTTTCAGAGCAACGTAGAAGAAACATCAACATCCAGTTACATTTTGGCTTTGGTCAATTTGCTTAACTTTCTATTGTACATTTTCAATTCTCCTTAGAGCCTGATTGTCCTCTTAAGAAGTTTTTGGACCAAACCACGAAAATGAGCCCAGAGGAAAAGGCTGCCTTCCTTGAAAAAGATGAGGTAGGAAATTCTGAATTGCAGAGACACACAGTGATTAAAGGAATATTTTAAGCTTTGGGGAAAATTATTCATTGGTCAAACTTATCTTTCAGTGGTGAGAACACAGACACCAAAATCATCTCCCCAGTAGGTCATTTTTCTGGTGCCTCATGCAAACTCTTTAGCATACACTATGTGAAGTGATAGTATATCACAATCATTTTCTCAAAGGAGAGGAAACTTTCAGTAACACAAAAATAATACATAAATCTGGCTGAAATAGTTACCTATTTTGGCCAGATTTATGAATGAAACTGGTAAATCTATACATCCACCAACTTTCAAGACACATATTGCTTGGTTTTGTGGCAAAAGGGCATCTCCCAGACCATCATAAAGGTCCATTTGACTGCTTATTGTCTGGGCTCTCATCTGAGACCAGAATGTCACGGGGCCCAGCCAGATGCTCCAGACAGCACAGCTCTTGGGGTCACACAGTCACACAAACCCTTCCACCTCAGTAGCTTTATGGTTCAAGCAGGAGCGAAAATAACCCAGTATGATGCAAAAATAACCCACTTACAGCACTAAAGACTACTGTTGACATGGGAAGTGAAAGTGGTGGCTGTGGGAGAAGTGACAGCTAAAATTCACTGTGAAGAAGTGTACTTGAAATAGTTTTGAAAATAAATCTGCCTACATCAGCTATGTTGATGCAGTTTCATCTTAAAGAGTAAGAAATCTACAGTAAAATAACTCAGTGTGCTAAAGAGTTGGCATCAGATGTTTTAGCAGAGATATATGGATGATTTTTGGTGTCAGTGCTCTCGGCACATAGCCGACCAGCAGGACAATCTCCCAAAAGCATCTTTATGCTCCTTGGAAGTGTACCTGCCACATGTGGGACTGCAGATGTGTCCTGACAGGCCAAAAATCACATCCCACCATCTCTCTCTCTGACTCTCTCTTCACTCAACTGTTTGGATAAAAATGGAGTTAAGTGGATGCCCATTCTAGAGGCAGGGAACTATGACTAACCTTTGCAAAGTAAACACTTTGGTAAGTGAAGTGAGAAGTATTTTTTTCTGCTTTCTCTCTCAGAGTATACGCGTTACACATGAATCCAGCGCGCAGGAAGGACAGACTGAGGTTAGTGTTGAGATAACCATCATCTGTATTGTCTGAGGAAACTTGTACACACATTCTGCTTATGTGATTGACATGCAGCGTATTACACATTGATTTAAAAGCATGGCTTAAACTCATTTCTTATTTTTGGTGTGTCGCAGGCCCCAAGCATAGATGAGAAAGTAAATCTGCATTTTATAGCTCTGGTGAATGTTGAAGGACAGTTATATGAACTGGGTAAGTTGTCCACTGCTTAAGTGTCTTTTGTCATATTAAACATGCATAAAATATTGTTTGATTGAATGTTTATCATATTGTTGACAGTAATAGCATTGAGTCAAAACAGGTTTAGTGGTGATAAAGCTTAGTTACATCAGTAAAATTAACATGTTGAAAAGTTCTTGTTAAACTCGTCTTTCATTTGCCTAGATGGCCGCAAGCCGTTCCCCATTGTCCACGGAAAAACCTCTGAAGACGCTTTCCTTGAGGTATAATAGAAAATAATAGAGACACTTTCTCATATTTTTTCATTCTTATATAAAATGATTGTACAAATTTAATTGCATTTTTTTCTATTTTGTTTTGTATTCCCGTACTCTGCAGGATGCTATAGAGGTGTGTAAGACTTTTATGGCTCGTGACCCTCAGGAGCTTCGGTTCACAGTCATCGCCCTCTCCAAAGATTCATACTGACGAGACTTCCTGGTGACCACTAAGAAAAAGAAGAAAACGCAACTGCCAATCAAACTCAAGTGCTGACTTTATTTGAAGATTAGAATTTTTACGAAGTAGTTTAGCCTGTGTTGTGGGGAAAATAATAAAAGCTAAGGTATATCATTCTAAAACAATGTTCACTTTGTTATACTTGTAAGTTGCGCGCATTCTTTTAAAGGATTCAGAATGTTGCTGTGCAACTAAAAGTGGCTCGTGTAAGATCAAAGTACACCAGTTTCCATCGCTGAAAGATCCCAGTAACTGTAGGCTGCTGCAGATTTCATTTGTACTGCCTTGCCCTGCACTAAAGTTTGTTTACATTATGTTTGACAGTCATTGGTTAAAATTGTGAACACTGGGGCAATATTTCCCATGTGACAGAGTGAACTGAATTAAAAGTGATATGAGGTGATGTTTGTTTAAGCCAATATCATAAAAAACATTTCAGAAACAAGTTTTACTTGGCCTTGATAATTACGGTTAATTGCGTAACAGTTTTGAACACAGGTAGGCCTAAAGCTGTATATGCGGTTATGGTGTTATAAAGAGCTTGCTGATCAAGGGAGCTTGCCTGCTCTTATATGCAAGGCGAACTGATTTACTTGGGATTTATGAGATAAAAAAAAAAAAAAATGGAAGTGACGCATTTATGCAGAAGGTGCCTACATTTTTTTAAGAAGTGTTAGACATTCTGTCAAATAAAAAGCAAATTTATTAAACACTTCTCTTGTGGATCTACTCTATGGTACAAATTAACAGCATTTGAGTTATCTGCAACATGCATGTAATTATCTACTTTATACATCTATCTAATTTTGTGTGTTTGAAACAATGTATGCAGCAAGGTTGGTCCTACATTGAACTGAACAGAATCGCAGATAACTGTCTTGTCATCAGAGGGGAAATTTGACATGTACTCAATGTAGCTGCCAGTTGCCACCTCATGTCTGTTCTCTTGTGAAAACAGACGAGTGCATTTTAAATGAGCACTCTTTACTTTTATTTAAGTGTATCTATTTACACCAGCTCTCATACCTCTTCCAGAGTATCACTAGGCCTATACTTTTACTTCCAGAGGATATTTTTCCCATATCTGAGCCCTGTTGTGCCCTGGGTGTATTTACTTGTTCAGTCAATCCGATGGAGCAAGAGACTTGCTTTCACACAGTGCTGAACCTTGATCCTCTTTCTTTTCCAGAAAACGATCTGATCTGATAGGTGTAGGACAACGATCAGAGTTTGACCAACATGGGTTCTTAACAGTACTGAGCATGTCTGACACTGCTGACGTTGATATTCATTAGAAATTTGACCATTTCTGGGGCCATTAAACTAAACAGAGGATATTTAAAAAAAAAAAAAAAAAACATTCCCCCAGAATTATTCTTGTCAATTGTTCACTGAAACGCACACCATTACTACCAATACTACTATTACACCACTGGAGTTTATGACTTCCTCCTTCAACCTTTATTGGCCATCAGATGGTTAAATGGCTCCATCTAGTGTTACAACCACAGTGCGTGTGCATTTAAGATGGGTTTCAGGAAGATTTCACTCCTCCACGCATCACACGTACAGGTCTGTATGTGTTATTGTCTCAAAGACTAAAACTTGACTAAAACAGATGGACCGCTCTGTTCTACTTAGTGTTGTTCTAATTACTGCTGGAGATCAATTTATATTGTTAGCAACTCTTTTCCTCTATTCTGTTTAATGGGATGTTGATTGAAGACAGTTTGATGATGTTTTCCCTTGCCCCGGCCAAGAAGTTGAAGTTTTCCATCTTTCTCTCTCTCCCTCTCCCTCTCTCTCTCTCGTGACGCTGCAGCACGGCTTCATCACCGCTGGGGCGCGCGGCAGGAACGAAAAACGCACAAAGTTTTGGGGGGGATTTGAAGTTTTATTTAAAGTGGTATCTGTCGCTCGGGGGCTCCCAGACCTTCCCATTTTCGCCCCATTAAATCACGGACCACAATCTGATACGCACTTGAGCCTCACCTGCGGGGATTTCAGTTGTGATGGACTTTTGTCATGGGATTTAACTACTGTGCCTTATACAGAGAGGGCACTATTAGACCAGCAGTAAAAGTAGTCTTGTTGAAATTAAACTATTCGCTATTTTACCGTGGACCCCCTTGCCCCTCAAGGACCCCTGAAGGTCCCGGGACCCCACTTTGAGAAGCACCGCCGCAGCCTTGAACACAGCCTCCACATGAAAGCGTCTGTAATCCTTCTGTCTGACACTGCGGGTGTTTTTTATTATTTTATTTTTTTCCCCCCTCACAAAAGCTCTTAACCCCGCTCGGCTCTGAAGACTAGTGCGATCGCGCAAAAGGTGGAGCAGCCTTCAGACGGTCCAAAAAAAAAAGGTGTCGGAGGAACGAGCAGGTAAGCAAATTAATAACTGTTACGCCCTGCATTCATCCACTGAAATGATAACACTGAGTCAGTAGCCGACCCAGCCCCGCACACATCGACGGGAATTAACAATAGGAGGCATATTTCATCATGAATAGTCAGGAGTGCTGTTGCTGTGTCACACGATCACCTGTTACGCTCAAAGTGCGCTGCAGTGTCGATCTGAGTGTCTTGTGTCTGCATGTTTTGGTGTGGCCCACATTGGTGTCACTGGGCTTTAAATGCGGACCAGTGGGGACTGATCTTGGCCCGCTGTGTTACTCAGATCGCGCTTGGATAAGTTTGTGTGATGGAGTGGCGTGAGCAGTCCGCTGTCAGCTGCGACGAAGCCTACTTGGAGGCGCAGAGATGGCTTGAGGTGAGTGCGACCACCACACAAAACAATAAGCCACAAAATGTACTTTTAACAGCTGCTGGAATGAATCCACGATTTCACTGATTTTTTTTTCTGACAATAGTGCAGCTGGGGCAATGTGTGACATGTGACTGGGACCAGTGATGCTGTGGGAAAATATCCTGTAGGTGCATCCTGTAGGTGATTATAAGAAGAAACCATCACATCATTTTTTTCCCCCTTTAACAACTCTATCACCAGTATAAACTTACACCAGTTCATACTGCTATGTGTAGATATAGCAGCTTAGTGTTTGCCTTAAAAAGGAGAGTAAGCTGAGTTTTCAGTGGAGTTTACACATCATCACATCCCTGTCTGACAAACATCTTGCTTCTGTTGATGAGCCTTTGGGTGAAAACTGATCAGGCTTGCACATCTGCAGGCCCCCAGAGAAGAGGCAAGCAGTCCACACCAACAGAGGCATGACAGGATGTGTCACTCTTGACCTCACCTCTCAGATAATGACATAAAAACTGGGAGAGTCAGTAGGCTGTTTTAACTAATAGAGCTCAGTTGGCTGTACTTCTCTAAACATTTATCACCTCTTTGGAAAACTGTGTGTGTTTAGTGGATTCAGTACTGTATCTGTCATTGCTCTCTCTCTCTCTCTCCCCCTCTCTCTCTCTCTGCAGCACAGGCACAGGTGACCCCATTCATCATTATTATGTACTTGCTTCCTTTGTCAGATCCTGCCCAGACCTGCTCATCAGATTTTTGAATGTTTTCACAGCAATCTCAGGGCTTTGGGACTCCGAGTGCGAGCAGGCAGTAGAGGAAAGAAATATCAATTGTGCTAATCATGCAAATGGTAGCTGACTGATTGCGCGATATAGACATAAGTGTTTGCATGCGGACCAATAAGCCAGATTCAGGAGTGTCTTGTTTTGGTTTTCACCTAGTTTATAACAGGTCCAATAAAACTGTCAAAATTCCTAACTCATGCATAATCTGGCATAACCACGCTGAATTTGTGTATTGAATCAGTTCCAATTCTATCACTTGTATCAACTAGTACAGGTCACATCACCATATTGTTTGAAAGAAATCCTCCTATAAAAGCCAGGGACATTTTCCTTGAGGATAAACAAGCTGTTAAATGAGCTGCAGGGTATAGCCAAACAAAGACCTGAGCCAAACAAACACCTTTAGTTTTTATGATCATCTAATGTTGCCCTTTTCTTGGTACAATAGTATGCCAAAGTGCCAAGTGGCAACCTAACCAACAAACCTACCCAGAACTTTTAATAATACCCTCTTTTAATTTCTGAAATTTCAGATTATCTCAAGTTTCCATGAAACCTCCAGCCAGCCTCCCATTCTCTCTTTTCTCTTTTATAGGCAGGCGAAATTCTGTTTTTTTGGTCCCATGAATTTTCTGCCCAGCGGGGTGTCGCGGAGCTGGTGCACCGGCTGTAACTAAACAAATATTGTTCTAATTTCATGAGGGGTGAATCTAAATGCCTTCAATGTGACATCAGCGTCTCTCACACTTGCACACTGGCCCATTGTAGTGGCTTGGCTCGTGGACTTTGGTTGGGGCATGATCTCAGGCCGTAGCAGGAAGATTGCAGGAAGGGGAGGTGAAGGGGGACTTAGTAAGAAACTGGAAAGGTAAAGACTGTAGGTATGGTATAGGTATAGGAGGCAGGGGCAGTACAATAAAAAGCAGAGGCCCAGTTGTGGCTCTGGCGTAATAGTTAACCTTCAAAAGGAAAGTTGTGTGGCCATGGGGTCTGCCACTGAATGATTAACAAGCTGTTTGGTTTCACAGCACTTTAACAGAGGCGTGTGTGCATGGCTAGGTAGGTGGTGGTGTTAAAACTAGACTAAATGGTCTGGAGCCTGTTACATGGGCACATTCCTGCATTAGCTACCATGGCTGTGAGCGTAGCCCCCTCAGATCTGGCTGGCTGTCAGCACAGGCCACTGTGTGCTGCAGCCACAGGGCCTTGTGCGTTAATGATGGTCCTTGTTAACTGAATAAGGCCTTTGATAAGTGACTGTTATGACAGTCAAAAGCAAGCGACAGTGAGTGTGTGACGTACGGGCCAGAGGAAAATGTGAGCAAGAAAATAACCACATTTGGTCTGTTATGAGAAACAGCTGAGTTGTCATAGCAGTTAGCTACTTATTAAAGGTTTAATGTTAAGATTATGATTTATCTGTGCCGTAGTGCTGTTTATGGTGATAGTGGTAAAGATCTAGGATTTCAAGTGTGTCACATTGTTGATAATTTGGAAAAGTGGGATCAAGTGTTTTGTTTACTGTGATTAAAAGTGATTCGTCAAATACGCAGGAGTGTCAAAAACAGCTGCCCCGCAAATTTCGTCGTAGTGGGTTTCATTCAGGTTGTGATACACGCATGTTTACTGTACTATAGTACCGCCACTTAGAGAGGTATTAGCCAGAATACTTAGAATAGCTCCTTAAACCACTGTTTCTTTTCTCTGAGCATTAGGCAGAGGTTCAGCACACTTGCTCACGATCTGGTTGAAGGTCATTCAACAATGCAGGGTATGATCTCTCCTCGGTATCAGATTTCAGATGTAGCTTTGATTTTAGTCTACTGCTTTTGTGTCAGAGTGACTGATTGAAATGGACCGTATCAGCTTCCTCAGAATTCTTTAACTCGGGAATAAAGCGACTGATAGGAGGTAACGTGATCCCGTGGGTTTCTTAAAGTTTGCTACTTG
Source organism: Myripristis jacobus (assembly GCA_900302555.1). Lineage (NCBI taxonomy): Eukaryota > Metazoa > Chordata > Actinopteri > Holocentriformes > Holocentridae > Myripristis > Myripristis jacobus. Next base: position 44,334 of record OMLB01040605.1, read on the forward strand.
TCCTGTTGCTGTTCTCATGTTGCACTGAAAAAAAAAAAAAAACTATAGTGTGACTGTACTTACTATCTGCCTTACAATTTTGATCCATTGTGTGGAGAGCAGTGCAACATGGTGCATTTTTTGTTATGAATGGAAGCTTAGATTGATTGCCCTGAATGCGAATTACTCAGGAATCAGCATGTTTTCAAGATTTTAAGATGGCTGTTAAATCATGATTTTTGATATTTCCATCCATTTCCTTTCTGCTCTCATTTTTTTCTCTTGTGCAGTCTCCCGTTCTGTAATTTACAGTGTATTGGCTTTCCGTGACCTATAGTGCAGTGTGTTGCTTTGTCACACTACAACCAGTGAGACTGGGCTGCTCTTTGATCACGTCACTGCACTGGCATTCTGTTTGTTGACTGTTTTGATAGCGAGCAGTGCCCAGCCAGCGAGGACGCACGCATTGAGATGTACTCATGTGAAGTGGGACCTCACACATGTAGCTACTACGCGCAGCTACACGTCGATGCTTTGTGTTGTGACGTTAATAGAAATCGCTCCCACAGTGGTGTGTTCCTTGAGGCATGTCCCTGAGATATTTGGAAGATGTTGTCATTGCCCTCTGACGTCCCATCCCAGGTCCCTCAGAGGAGGCGCAAAGAATTTTAGAAACAGTTAGGGGTGGCTGCATTTCATGTGTCCACACAAACTTTGAATACTGATTTGCCTCAGTGCCCTGCATGAATAAACAATGGCTGTGGTCAGGGTCCCGGTCAGTCCCACTTTTCAGATGATTCACATTCTATTGAGGCAAAATTCCACCATGTATATCTGGTTTATTGGAATAATAATGGAAAAAATGTTTTGTGTTGAATTTAGGCCCCATTACAGACCCCAAGGCCTCCCTCTGTTCTGTCATGGGAAGATGGGGAAAATTGTTGTGGTTTTCTATAGGCTGCACTTCTCAACACCTTCAGTTTAGAGGAACTCCAGCACATTCTTCAAAGGAAGGGAGGGTGGTGTTTGCAGGAAGGCAAGCTGTTTTTCATATCTCCGCTCCTGCCTTAAGTCTCCCTTGTTTTGTCAGAGTAGCGGTATGTTGTTGCAGATTAGAGCTGTAATCCAACATGGCAGGTTCAGCAGGGGAGGGAGGGTGAGGTTGGTTGGATCTGAGGGGAGTTAATACTTCTAATGATGACGATAGAGGGGAGGTAAAGTACCGTCTTACAGGCCAGGGCCGGCCAAGAGCCAGCACCAGGGTGGTCACTCCTTACACATTTGGGCAGGGAGATAGTATCGTAATTAGCCCATTCACTCTGCTTGGCCAGTGTAGCCTGATAAAGGACTGTGCACTCTCTGATGCCAAGTCTACACATGACCACAAAGATCAAGCTGCACGCACTGAGTCGCAAAGCCGCTTCCCCTCCACTTGATTCTTTTAATGTTTTGCTGTTATTCAATCTTTGCCTGCAGTTTTCATCATCAGAATATTGACATTTATCAAGTGAAACACAGACAACAAGTGCAACAGCTCTAAGTCAGTGCTCTCTGATAAAAGCAGGTTGCCTAATAGAACAGTAGGGGTCAGGATTTCATATGCCAACACTAAGACATAACTGATGATAGTGTTTATTGTGCGTTAGTGTGTGTATGAGTGTCAGTGTCACTGTGGATGTGAGTGTTTACAGCTTTCCATGTCTGTCTGTGTTCCTGTCTGTGTTTTTGGTGTCTGGTTATGATTATAATTTTGTCAATGGAGGTGGAGCAAGCCAAGTGTTTGCTGTGTTTTGTAAACAAAAAAAAAGTATTTCCCAGCTATGGCGAGATCACAAGGCAGCACCACTTGAAGACTACTGGAGGATAGGACTCATGACACTTGTGCTGCATCCCGCACTTTGTCACAAGTCTTTGATCATGGTGCAGTTTCAAGTGTAATCAGCCTGCACACACACCCCACTCAAGAGAAATAGGAATTCCTGTGTTGGAGCACAACATCCATCTTATTCATCTAATACAACATTCTCTCGTCTGCTGATGTCTGCTGTGATTCTCTAGGAATGATGAGCATTTTAGGTCTTGGCTCGCTCAAGTTTCCCAGGGCGTGTTCTGGGGTTTAACAGGGCTTTGTTTGCAAATAATAGTGAGTGTCCTCCTGTCAGTCCGGCTACCTGGCCTGGTTTCTCCTCCCCTACTAAAAATGATGACCTTTACTTGGCTATTTTAGTAATTGTTCTCTCAAAGAACATTTAAAATGGAAAGGGACAAAAGCCTGAACCCAGACATATCTGACCAATTTAGTTGGTGTGCCCTGTTTGACCTGTTTTGCTCGTGTGTCTTTGTGTATGCCTCTGTGTTTGTGTATGTGTGTTTGTGTGTGTATGTGTGTTTTCCTTCATATAGTGCATCCTATTCTCATGGTAAATATGGTAAACATCCTATTCTCATGGTAAATATAAATGAGTCAAAGCTAACCATAACGTGTGAGGTCATTAAAAACTGCAAGTTGCAGAAGTTATTTTAACACATTTTTCACCCATGTCTGCTCTATCTCTGACACAAATGTATTTATGTTTGGGGCTTTACCGCCCACTGTAATTATTTGAAGTATTTTTGTTGGAATAACAGCTCAGGTGCTGATATTGCTGGAGGAAGCATTTTAGAAAAGAGAACAGGAAGCTTTAGGAGTGGCTGCTGGAATGAATTCAGCATCCTTTAAACCTCCCATAATTTCTCATCATAAAAAAAAATCTCACACTTCTATCCCTGTTTCGCTTTAAAAGAAATGTAAAGCCTGTGTAGTGCCGAAAGATTTCACTTTCAGTGAAATCCTCCAGTTACTGAGCTTATAAAAGGCAGTTGTGGTCAGTTTTGTGTTCTGTGTACAATCAAGACTGTAAACATTGTGTGTTTGTGTGTGTGTGTAGTATGTGTGCATGTGTGTGAGCCTGCATGTCATGCATACATTGTGCTTACGTTTGCCTGCGTAATGGGACTTGGAGTTCCTCTGTGGTGGTTTGAGATCATGGGAAAGGCATGAGGCTATAACACAGCGCTGTGTTGCTCCAGCGCTCCAGATGCTCCCATAGCCTCGCGGCTTGTGCTGCCTGCCTCTGACTCTGTGAAGCACTGCTCTCCTGTTTACCAAAGGCTTTTAGCGTTAAAGTGAGAAAAGCTGAGCCACTCCAGACCTCCTGAGGAATACCTGAAGAACTCTCTCCTCTGTCCCGGAGACATTGTAGGAACTCAGGAGGAAATACCACTGACTTCCTCTTCTACTGTTCTCAACATCCTACCTTTCTTCTCC
>OMLB01040632.1:2101-13902 GCA_900302555.1 Myripristis jacobus
CCCGGCAGGTGATGTCATGTGCACACCATCTGCAGTTACCATGAGACAAGAGGGCAGCCTTTAAACCTTGGCATGGTCCGCCCGAGCTTGCCCCCCCTGTGCTCTCCGGCTAAAGACGCGTTCCCCCCAATGATCTTTCCAGCCGCTATTTTTGACTCATCCGTCAATGGCTGTTCTGTTTTATACCCCGGTGTTGTTTATGCCCCGTGAAAGCCACTGCACATGGTTTGATTTGGCTCGTTGGATCGCGCACATTTTCAGGTCAATTTAACTAATTCATCTCACTTTTATCTCCCCAGCGCCCGACGAGGCACCCACGATCCTCTCCGTCACGCCGCACACAACGACGTCGGTGCTGATCCGCTGGCAGGTAAAGAGGAGACGGAGCGAATGGCTCAGCCTCTATCTGTTTCATTGTGCAGTGAAATCAGTGGCGCTTTTGAAAAGTGGGCCCTAATGAGAGACCACGACAGCGCACAGGGTATACTTAGTCTGGATGCAACACGCTTTCACACACACACACACACACCCTCTCTCCTCTCTCACACACACACACAGCCTCTCCCACACTCACACCTGAATTAACAGGTCATAAAGGGGAAATAGGAGGCCCCGAGCCGCAATCCTGCTTTTATGAAGAACACTTGTAGAGTTTATAGGGATAGAGAGGCACTTGTTCTTGTTCTGTTTCTTCCCTCCGGGGCCTGTTGTCTCTTGCTTAACCATGGGGGATTTCTCCATGTGACTCATCTGTGGATGAGCTCAGTCTGCACAGAAATTTTCTTCGTTTCACCGTCTCAGCTACAGTAATTACAGTACGCCTCTCCAGTGCCCGAGAGTAAAAGGCAAAATTTAGGGTGATAAAATGTAATATTACACAGGGGAAACATACAAGAACAATCATTGCTAAGGTGACATTGACAAGCCATATTACCATGAAAGGAAGCACCAGAACAAAACAAAGGTTAAGGCAGGACAGGGCTGAGTTAAACATTTCAAACGTGCTGCTGGAGCTCGGTTCCGCTTGACTCAGTATGTTTTCCTTTGCAGTCCCCCTCCGAGGAAAAGATTAATGGGATCCTTCTGGGCTTTCGGATCCGATACCGGGAGCTCCTGTACGACCGTCTCCGTAGTTACTCCGTCCGCACCATCAACAGTCCCTCCACTGCCTGGGCCGAGCTCACTGGTGAGGAATAACAACCGCCGCTGTCACGACCCATTCATTTTATTGCCCCGTTACAAGCCACAGTAATCAGCAGTGTCTTTTTATTTTGTCTGAAGTGAGCGTCACTGGGCTCGGCTCCTCACGAAACACAGACTCTGTCCCGCTAATTTATTCATTACATCAGCAAGAAGAGAAAATCACAAAACATGTTGAAATGCAGCTCGCAAAGCTATGGAATTTATCGCTAATGGCCGCCATCTAAAGTAAATTGACTGATCCCGTTCTGAAAAGCCCCGTCGCCTCGCTGACCCCTGATGCTTTCCGCGATGCACTTTCACCAGTTATTTACGTGTGAAACGGCGCCGTCATTTTCCGTCAGCGAAAAACTCACACAGAGGCCCATTGTGCTCCCATGATCTGCTGGCTGGTCTTGACACTTTTCCGCCAAACCTTTCATCTTGTGATTAGTAGCTATCAGCCCCACTCTGTTATTAGGTTTTCTCAGGAGCTGCTCTGTTTCTCTTGCTCCGTGTAACCTAGCCCTCAATTTCACTTCGGCGGAGTCGTGGCGGAGCTCTCTCAAGGCTGTGATCACTCTGATTGTGCGGGGAGTTTTTATGTCAATGTTGTTGCTCTTCCCAACTACTTATGTGTTTGACGTGCTTGCTAATACAATGAATTGTCTCTCTGCCACCTCCCTCTTCTTTTACCTCTTCTTTTATGGCTTTCCCTTCCCACTGCACTCCTGCCATCTCTCACACACACACACACACACACTCTCTCTCTCTCCCTCTCTATCACAGCCCCCTACAGCATACGCAATCTGAGCGATTCAACTCTGACCCAGTACGAGCTGGACAGTAAGTTTTCCTCTGTCTCTTGTGCCGCACATCTCATACACACTCATGCCCCCATTAACACCATCACATACATATACACACACACACACACATGCACACACTGACATTTATTCACTGATTCAAGCCCCAAACCTATTAAGTTAAAAGAAGCCATCTGCATGCTGCATCTCACCATATGTCTCATGCACCAGGCTGCCTCGCACAGTGAAACAGAAAGAGCAGAGTGTCAACTGAGTCAAGCAAATTAAATTGAGCTTTGGTTGTTTACACTCATAACGTGCTCACACAGAGACTCCTGTTAAGCCAATAGAAGCGGTCTGAACAGAGAAATTCTGGGACATCGAGTACACAGGCGTCCCCTCGTCAAACACACTGTTTAGCTTGTGCATGTCAATTTATTTTGATAAGCACTACAAAACCAGATGGCCGCATATTTCTCCTGTACCTCTGCACTGCAGCACTCAACAACCCTGTAATTGTAGCCTCACATGAATTACAATGTCTCAGACATTTTTTTTTTTTTTTCTGTACAAACAAGCGTATGCTTTTGTGCGAAGAATAATGCATTCCTAATTGTTTCAATCTACTGCAGAGCTGAGCAAACACAAGCGCTATGAGATACGCATGAGTGTGTATAATGCCGTGGGCGAGGGGCCAACGAGCGCACCACAGGAGGTGTTTGTGGGAGAGGCAGGTATGTATGCTGCTACCATTTAACCGCAGCGCCTTTCTCGTCATTTCACTCAGCGCCGTCTCAGCTGATTAAGTATTTGACCACCTTTAATGCAGGAAGATGAGGCTTTTGCATATCCTCCCTTGGCAACGTTTGTATTGAAACACTTGATTCCACTTGTGATTTGTCTTAGATCTCGTGGTTTTAATTATGTAGGTTAAAGATGACGATCATTTGCTAGCTTTCTGCTTTAAACCATAGGGGCACCTGCCCATACACAGAGTATTAATGCCAGGAAATAAACACCTCTCACACAGAGAAATTTCCATGTCCATTAATATATGAATTTGTGTGATGGCCTCCCACAGTGCCGACAGCACCCCCCCAGAATGTAGCCATTCAGTCGGCAACAGCCACCCAGCTGGATGTGACATGGGACCCTCCCCCTGTGGATGCTCAGAATGGAGACATCCAAGGCTACAAGGTTAGCTTCACGCTGCTGCACACACTTACAATGCATCTCACGGGAAGCTAAATGTATTAAATATCGATCACTAATAAACACACATTTTTACAACGTAGGTATTTAGCAGACATTGTTATTCAGAGGAGGACGTATTCTCATCAGAGGACATCCCACCTTCAATGTTCTCCCACCACGCAGGTTTACTTCTGGGAGTTCCAGCGTAAGAACGAGACCGAGAGGCTGCGGACGCTCTTCATGCCCGAAGGAGGCGTGAAGCTGAAGAACCTGACCGGCTACACCACCTACATGATCAGCGTGGCGCCCTTCAACGCAGCTGGGGACGGGCCCCGCAGCCCCCCAACGAGGGGACGCACCCAGCAAGCTGGTAAGGGTTACCATCAGACACCAATTACACGTTCATGTTAGTTTTACATTTTAGGCATTTGGCTAATGCTCTTACCCAGGGGGGCTTATAATTAGTGCAACAGTATAAAAAGCCTCAATTCCTAGTTCATTAATATTACAAACAAGTAATGATTGTAAGGGCGAGGGCTGCAGCACCCGAGCAATAGTTATAACAAATATTGCAGTGTGCCTTGATCATGTGTGAGGTTAATTATTAGAAAAGGGAAGTGGAAAATTAACATATGAAGTTTGGGGAGAACAACACTGTAAGGCAGAGGCATGACTCAAATAGATTAAGGAACTCTTGCATGCTCATATTCAGACTTTTTTTCAGATTCTTATGCGAGTGGTGGTGGTGATTTTTTTTCCTCTTTTGTCAAAATTCGACGAGTCAACCACCAGGGGAAAAAAAAAAAAAGATTTTTCTCTCCCAGACGGAGTTTCTTTGTAAGCTTTAATGTGAAGATGATGTTAATCGTCGCTGTCAGCATGCCAAACAATGTTAGCAGGAACCACACACTGAGAGTAGGTTCCCAATCAGTGAGTGCATTCTGGAGACATCTGCTGATTTGTTTGAAAAATGGATAGTATGAAAATGCTGTTTTGCAGGCACGCTATGGCTAAAATCCTTTGGTTCCTTGGCCACCCGCCCCCTCTCTGTGTATCTCTTCCTCATTCTCTTTTCCCTCTATCTCTGACTCAGGGATTTCTTGAATTCTCCTGGAGGACAGATTATAACCCTTCTTCCTGTGTACACTCCATTCCAAATGAGTTATTTATCCCCAAAGCCCTTGTGTAAAGACAACATTTTTTGAAGTTTTGGTGTTTTGCAATTGCTCAGGGCAGTAAAAGGAAGGAGAAAGGAGGCGCTTACAATTTCTTGGCTTGTCTCGCACACCCCTGCCACAGAGGAGAGGAAGCAGATGACAAGCTGCATGGGAGGGTGGGGGTGGGATGCACTTGGACGATAGCTGGCCCGTCTTTTTTTATGAGACAAAGAGGCCTTGTGTGTTGCAAGCGTCTCAACTCCTGCTCGACAACTTTAAAGACAACAGGGCCAACTGTGTTTGCGAACACGGCGGTGTCACAAGCTCGTTCAACTGTAATGGGGCCTGGAGCCTGGGGCTGGCCGTTATGATCATGGACTAGTATGACCTAGGTCAAATCGTGTCTCTAAATAATGCCCAGTGTTTGTTGTAAGCTGTAGTGGCTACCACAAGGATGGACTTTAGCTGAACTCAGACAGTTCAGCTAGCGTGACATTAAGTTGCCGATCACAGAAAATTACACTAAATCGACTTGCAAATGCTTCCCTGCGCTCGTCAACACTTCCTGGTGCTCATTGTCCAGTTTAAAAAACCTGTTTCCATAAGTGGCCGTAAAGCAAACCATGAGAAATGTTGGTAGGAATTACAAACTCTGGTTTGGGCCGACTGAAGACATTTCTGCACATCTAAAAACATTTCCAGAAATGTAAACACATTCCACTAAAGGGTTCACTCTGACTTGGATTTGTAGCTAGGCTTTATTTTAGGCACTTTATTAACCTCCTATCTCACAAGCAGACACACTTTTATGCTGAAACACAAATGCATGTACATCTGTGCACATATGCCTCACGTGTGCAGCCACATGGCCAAAGGCAGGTCGGGCCACCAAAGCAGCTGAAACAAAAACAGCCCTTTGTGTCTGCCCAGTTTTATTGACCATTCGCCATATGTCCGGTGACCTCTGACCTTTGTGTGTTTCAGCCCCCAGTGCTCCCAGCTTCATCCACTTCAGTGAACTGACCACCACCTCGGTCAATGTGTCCTGGGGCGAGCCCACCTACCCTAATGGCATCATTGACGGCTACCGTCTGGTCTATGAGCCCTGCACCCCGGTAGACGGTAAGCCCCTGTTCTTTCCCATCACACCTTTCTCTGCTCAAAATGGCTGCTTTTATCCAGTAAAGGGTTTATGCACATTACAATATCTGTGAATTGCTATTAATTGCTGATAGAGAAATAGAATTACCCTAAATTGGGCTGAATCGGGTCAAAATCTTGTCGTGTGCATTCATCCTTAGCTAATAAGCTAACCATCACGTTGATCTTAAGAGCTCATGTATCATTTAAAAGCTTTCTGACATATCACAACACATGACAAAATGGAAACATGTCTCCCATTACTAATTCCATTACTGGTGCGTGTGTGTGTCCGCCTGTGTTGAGTGTGCCCCCATGTTGCCTGGCCTGGGGTGTAAGACCCGCTCTAAATGTGGTGTGTTTGTCCAGAGTCTTCAGTGGCCTGTGCCGACTGTCTTCACTCCCCCTCCCCCCCAGGCGTCAGTAAGATAGTGACGGTGGACGTGAAGGGGAGCGGGCCCCTCTGGATGAAGATCAAGGACCTGGCCGACGGTGTCACCTACAACTTCCGCATCCGGGCCAAGACCTTCATCTACGGGCCCGAGGTGGAGGCTAACATCACGGCCGGCCCGGGAGAAGGTGATGACGTGATCTTCACTCATCTGGTCATGTTACTGTAAATCCTGCAAGAACGTGGTGCTGCCTGAAAATGATCAAAAACAATACAACTTCATAGAATAATCCCAAATCCCAAATCAGCACTGTTATACTACTACTATACTCCTTATTGAGTTTTTTTAGGACAATAAATTTACAGTAATATAGTAGATCTAAAATATTTTGAATATAAATTTAACATATCACTTGAAAGAGCGCAACCTCTGCTGCTACAAGAAATTTGCATAACAATGTGACTGTGCAATTGTGAAGAATAGTGTTTTGAAACGCTCTTTGCTCTAAAAATTCAAAGAATGTGTGAGATTCCTCCTTAAAGGTTTCATTACAACTGTAATAACTGTTAATGCAAGTGGAGTGCTGTGGGGTCCGTGGTTCTCATTGTTGGCTTGACTCACTATTGAATTATGTGCTTATTCCATGTACTTTGTCAGTTAAGTCTGAATGGTCCTCCTTTCAGCTGACCTTCAGTTTTGCATAGTGCACCTTTAAATCCCCTCTCTGGAATTTTGATCATTTCAGTTTTAATGTGACACTGGTAGGTCTTAATACATTCCTCTGACCTTAAGCTCGCTGTTCTTTCTCAGGAGCCCCGGGCCCCCCTGGAGAGCCCTTTATCACACGCTATGGCTCAGCCCTGACCATCCACTGGGCCAGCGGAGATCCAGGACGCTCCCCCATCACACGCTACGTGATCGAGGCCAGACCTTCAGGTGCGTGCCTCGACTGCCAAAGCGGGACAGCTTCTCTCACGAACCTGTAAACATAACCTTATGTTAGCCTTTCATCAATGTGATTAAGAAAAGTGGAGGAAAGTGTCAACAGATGCTACACCAGAGTATGTGTCGATGGCGTTTTAATGGGCTATTGATCGCGGTTCAGCAATTGAGACAAATGGCATCTGGTGTCAGCTATGATTGACAGGCCTCGGCAGGGTAAAGGAGGGGGGTGATGGATGGTGGGAGACTCACGGGGAGAGATGGATTACACTACTGTGGGGTGGGAGTGGTGGGTGTCGCTACACAGTCCAGATTTTAAGCAAGTTTAGCATGGAGGCTCGGTGGTAAAGTATAGCTTAGACCAATCCCTCGGGGATGATGAGGATGGTTAAACCAACCCCAGACCCCCTCATCTCCTCCCATCCAGATGCCAAGGGCCATGACACTCTCCAGCATCCCTTAAGTGATGCTGACTTAGGGTTGTCTTCAAACTGAATCACATCAGCTTTCCCGAACTTTCCCTCCAGTTGAGCTGCACTGATGCTGAACTCTGGTGTTTGTTGTGTTTGTGCACTCCATTAAAATGGTCAAACTTATACTGAAGTTTATGTGTAGCCATGTGTAATGGATAGGCTCTGGCACATTTTCCAAAGCAAACAGCGAGACATCTAACATTGCTTCATTTAAAATATGGCTGCTGCACTATTTACGATGTAGATCCGGCTGTTGTAAATTTTATGGGAGCGGTGAAATTGATGGATTGCATAATATTTGCTGGAATTATGAATTACCTTGCATACTGCCAACCAGGCCAGGGCTTTATATAAAGCAAACATTGTAAAACACCCTGTTATAAAAGGCATATTGACATTATTCAAATGCTGTAACAACTTTCATAGCTCTGCTTGAACCATACTCAACTCCGAATTACCTTCTTTACCCCACCGTAGATGAGGGCTTGTGGGATATCCTGATCAAGGACATCCCCAAGGAAGTGACATCACACACATTCAACATGGATATACTAAAGCAGGGGGTCAGCTATGACTTCCGGGTCATTGGGGTGAACGACTACGGCTATGGCTCTCCAAGTCTGCCCTCTCCTTCTATATCTGGTGAGTCATGAATGTGTTGAAGCATAATGAATACCAAAACGCTCTCATGGAATTACATTTATTCTGACAATAAATTAGGACAATAATAGGGCTTTATTCTCAGTATTATGCATAACAGGGATATGACTGTTTGGTTTTGCGGCCTTGATGATTTTTCTGCACTTTCTCCAGCCCAAAAGGTGGCGCCTTTCTATGAGGAGTGGTGGTTCCTCGTGGTTGTGGCTCTGGTGGGACTCATCTTCATCCTGCTGCTAGTTTTCATCCTCATTATTAGAGGACAGAGCAAGAAGTACGCCAAAAAGTCTGAATCAGGTGGGTGCAGAGAATCGCATGGACATTGAAATTGGGCTCCTGTAGAAGCCGCCTTTCCTTTTCCTCAAACCCAGTGGTATCCAGTCATGTGCCGTGGGTGGCTAAGTGTCTTCCTTTCACCAAAGACTACATCTGATTTCACCGGATAGCACACCTTCATAGAGAGAGGTGGCAGTCGCCCAGTGTTTAGTGATTGCTTGGAAGGAAACCTGCAGGCTGTGGCCGTCCGTGGCGCACGATTGGCCACCACTAATCTAACCTCAGCATTAGTATTGGAAGAATTTACAATCACTTTTTCTTGGGAGTCGAGCAGCTGTGCAGCAAACGTGTAAAAAGAGGGACTACTATGAAACCTGCCTCTCTATATTTAGAATAGTACAGACACATTAAATGGGCATCCTTGTTATGAAAGTAGAAAATTAATTCCAGAAGAAGACATCCGAAAAAAGAAATGCTGCTGGTAAATCAACACTTCTAACGTGCTGAAGTATATTATTGAAGGAGCTGACAAATTAAACTTTTTGACCTTTTCTTTTGAAATAATGACATTTTGTGAAATAGTAAGCAGCGCGCTTGAGGTAATATTTGTGTTCCTCAAAATGGCTATATTCTGTTTTGGCGTGAATCAGAGTTTTGAGAAGCCGAGGCAGAGAGAAAGGACAGAGAAAGGCAGGAGGAGCGGGAGTAGGGGGTATACTTGCCCATTCTGCTCAGCTCTGACATCAGCGGGTATTTCCCCCAGCTCAGCACTTCTGCTCTGGGTGTTGTTGTTGCCAGGCAGGGGAGAAGAAGGGGGAGCCTGCGGGTCACTGCCCATCTTTCTGACTGACAGAGGAAAAACAAGAGGCTCCTTCTCCCTCTGACACAAAGGCACTCTCATGGCCTCCATATCCCCCTCTAGGAATCTGGACTCGGCCAATGCAGCGACCCATTGCTTTCTCTTTTTCTTGTGTGTTTGCATAACCACCACTTGACCTCAAGTAGCCCTGGAACAATCCTCGGGCCCTTGCCTCACTGCATCCCCCCATAATTCTTTGAATAGTTGAAAATATTCTTAACCTGTAATAACATAGCAAGTAACAGCCCAGCCACTCAGTGAGTTATTACTGAGCGGAGCGACACTGCCTTCTCCTTTCTGTCTCAATTTATGGGTTTAGCCGCTTGATCTGTTGTGATGGACACTTGTTGATTCCAGTGTTATCCACTCTGAGTTTCCAGAACGATGCATTCTGTAAGAATATATCTTCATCTCTGCAATTCTTGTCTTTAATGAAGATAAATCTCTTCAGTCATCATTCATTCTCTCTTTTATTATTAAAATGTCCGTCCTTCTATTGTTATCAATCCATGAATTTATGTATGATGCTGTATATATATTTTTTATATATTTATCTAATTATTTTTCATCCATAACCATTATTTAACACAGCTGTCCACTCACGCCCACTCATGTATTCAGCCATTCACTGATTTATTAATCAGTTCCATTCATTTTCCATTAACTAATAATCTGCCTGTCCCTCTGGCCTGTGGTCACACAGTGTCTCTCTATATGTGTCCAGGTAACAACTCCAACTGTAATGCCCTGACTCACGGAGACATGGTCAGTCTGGACGAGGGGCGCTTCCCTGCCCTGGAGCTCAACAACAGACGCCTGTCCGTCAAAAACTCCTTCTGTCGGAAGAACGGCGTCTACACCAGGTCAGTGGTCTGCACACACACACAAAACAAGCCTACAAGACAGATCGTTTCATACTTTCTTATTGTTTATGCAAGAAAAAAGCTTTAATATGCTCAACATGTTTATGCAATAAGAGGCTTTATTTGAAATGTAAATCAAATAAGAATCTGGGGAGATAATTGGGTTTTTCTGAGGAAACTTCACCCCGTGCCTGAAAACATATTCAGCTGTGTGGAAAAAAAAAACGCTCTCCTCCTGACAACTTGGACAGCCTTATTAAATCCACTGTTTCCACTGTAAAAGCAGCATATAAAGAGCAGGCCTCTCTCCTAATGAGCCTCTGTATTCCAGCGAGTCCCCAGCTGTAAGAGGTGCGGCACGCTGAGATCCTGACCCTGCATGCAGTCAATCACTCTGACTGGCACCGGGGCCGGGCTGAGCCTGTGGCTGGCAGAGCGCTGCAGGGACTGAGTCATATGTATGAAGTCACATTGAGGGATCCTATACTTTCCATGGGGTTGTTAGTTCTTGTTATTGTAAAACGTCGCCATAGAGACAAATGCGGTCGCTATGAAAATCTGTCGGCTTGTCATCAGTGTGCCATAACTGGAGATATTATTGTGCACAGTAGGGCTGACTGGATTGTATAATTAAAAGGAGGCAGGTGCACTCTGATGTTGTGCTGCAAGGAATTAGCATCCTCTGTGTGTAGTTTGTGTGTGTGATAAGTCTTTTTACATTGTTTTGTGACTGTAGATGCGTGTATGTATACGTGTGTGCATACATGAGGACCTGTGTGTGTGAAATGAGTGTTTGTCTTGGTGTATATGTGTGTGTGTGTGTATTTGTGTGTGTGTGTGAGTGTTTGACCTTGGGGAAGGATCAAAGATGGCCCAGGTCTTTGAGGAGCTTCCAGGCAGCTTCCCGTTACGTCTCGGTTTTGAGGGGGAGGCTTGGAGCGAAAGAATGCACAGATGTACCTTCAGAATCAACACTCTTTGAACTCGGCCCACAATCGAGGAGCAGGAATCCCAACACCTGAGCCGCTGATTTCAGATTAATGCTGCATCTTGTTCACTGGTTTCAGAATACAAAGCAGAGGATGAAGTCCAGGGGCCGGATTCTCTAAAAAGTTCTTACTAATAATCTTTAGACGTTTTGTAAGAGGAAAAAATCAGAAGTTCATAAGAATGTTCTCAAGTGCTATTCCCCATTATTTTCTTAAGAACAACACATTATCTTGTGAACTTCTTGATTTTTTCCACTTGTGAACTTCACAACCAGGAAGGGCCAGGGCTAGCTGCAGCCCAGAGCAGTTCCATCTATAATACAACAACAAACAAAACAATATCCATTATAGTCCCAACTTTGATTTGATGTTATAAAAGTGTTTTCTCAAAAATTTAGCTACACACTTTGTATTGGACAGCGACGATATTACTAACCTATTAGTTAACAGAATCTAAATATAATTGACAATTGAGTGGTGATTGGTGGCGAAACAAAATGTCCTCATATAGACTCAGAAACAATAGCCTATAGCCTATATCTTTATATTATATATTATTAGGCTGAATCACAGTTTAGATAACGATTATCTCTATGTTATCTTATACAATGTAAAATTATTAAGGTATCACTACCTTGATCTATGTTATATAATCAAATTTGGCTCTAAATTAATCAAAGATGTTTGGAAAAATAGCTTACCTTCACACAGCATGTGGTTAATTAAGACGACCAAAGTTACGATACCATTCAAGAAAAACAGTAAGATAATTTATTTCAAGAATCCCATTTATTCTTAAGAAAAAGCATAAGAATAAAGTTGCGAGCATTCTTAAGATCTTTTGTTTGGGTTCTTAAGATATTTTGTTTGTGAA
>OMLB01040639.1:0-12230 GCA_900302555.1 Myripristis jacobus
CTGCATTAACACACACACATACAGTACACACACGCCATTGCATCACACCTCAATCGATTTAATGGAGCTGACATCAGCCTGACATGCTGTATCTCTCTCTCTTGGTCCAACATAGACACACACACATAGACGTATAGGTAAGGATACAGATGCAGTCAGAAAAATGGAAACAAACACACACACACACGCACACACACGCACACACACGCACACACACACACACACACACACACACACACACACACACACACACACACATACACACACCTATAAAAAGTACTCTACCTGTCATTTCCGCAGCAGTAATATCTGTTGGACCTCATCATTTCCCAGCTGACATTGCAGTAATGGTCAGTATGTCACACCAAGAGCTCTGTTTGGTGGTTGTGAGTGTCCCTCACTCTCATTTCTCTCCCAGTTATTGCAGCCATCCACAAAGACAGCAACCACAACACAGAGGTAAACCTCACTGAAGTGTTTTTTTTTTCTTTCTCTTTGTATAAATTCGACAGAATAGTAGACCACTCTAACACTGAAAAAAATCAATACGTACATTTTTTAGGTCTTTTATCTTTTTTGGCTGGGTTCCTGACTCTACTATCAATATATTAGTGTAGTGCACAGGAAATAGGGGAGACAGAGCTGATGTGAGAGGAAGTGGAAGAGAAGGAGAAGCAATACGACAGGTAAGCAGAGGTTAAGTCAGTGTATCTGTGATGTGGAGGCAATAGAATAACCTTAAAGAGAGAGTGACAAAAAATCTTTGAAAAAACACACAATCAGGGTGGGAAATTAGTCACTACCACCATTTAAGTGCTGTGCAAGACTGTGTCATTTCAGGAAGTGAGGTGACATGCTGTAGTATTACAGCAGGCAGTGTCAAGAGGTGTTTCTTCAATGAAAAGTGGTGACATAATAATGAAGGGGAGATGTGAAACTGGCTGGTCTATGACACATCTAGCCAAACGATGTTTTATTTGTGCTGTCAAATCCATGCCCCTGACAGCAGCAAGACAAGTTGCTTCATCGTTGATGTTGATGCATTGTAAAAATAAAAATGGAGCAGCTTTTTTCTTTTCACTGCTGTTGATTTCCTGATAATTATCGGTTGACGTCATTGGGTGTCATCTCTGAAAAGTTTAAAGCATCACAAGAAGAAGTAATGTTTCTGTATCGTCTTTGCTCATGAACATTGAGGTTGGGAGTCCATAGCTTCTGCTTGCTGTGCTCACATATTTTAATGACAACAATTTCCATGTGTCAATTGTAAGTTATATTCTTTGAGATTTAATGGATATTGGTCATTTGGTAAAATATGTAAACAAAGACTGTAGAAGTTAAGAACTGCGCTGGAAGTTAAAAAGAGGCTGCTAGAAAATGTGAGTGGCCAGTAGAATTCAGCAATCTTCCAGACACTGTGGCTGGTGGACCAAAAAATTAATTTCCCGCGCTGCACACAATGTCCAAAGGTTTCAGAGTGGACTGCATTACACTGAAGTCCCTCGCTACATGCTCATGACAACGAGTCATTTATGCCATTCAGAGCCCTTTCACCAAACACTGCATTGGAAAAACATAATGCCCATGTACAGAGTACCTCACAGAGCTCCAAAGTACCATCACAAAAAGACCACACATGCCCTCTCGCACTTTAACACCTCTGGACATTCTGTTTCAATATATATATCCTGTATGCTGGATGTTTCTTTGTAGTCTACTCAGTATATTTCCTGTTAACACACAGTATGTAGTTAGGCTACATACTGCTGACTGCATATTTTTGTGTATTGTTACAGTGCTTAGACCACACTCTGCTCCCTGTGCTATAAAGCTATTGCGGGCTTCCTCATTGCTGTCTGAAAATGAGTCTCCTCACTTAAAACACATTGCCCATGGTAAAATGCACGTAAGATTAGCATCACTGCCTATTCTATTAGAGTTTTATCCATCTTTTGTCTATGTGACCTTTTGGCTTGAACAAGCACTTATTGTTTACAAGTAAGCAGTTTCTCTTCCTACAACTATTTATTGCTTTTCAAGTTTTTGGAGGTGATTGCCTGCTTCAATACAACTACCATCTGACTGCCAAAGCCAAATGGAAATAAAACTCAATAGCTAAGATCAGTGATGCCTATACACTGATCACTAAACTGTAGAGATCAAAAACATTTACCACTTAATCTCTAAAGCTAGGGAGGAGAAAAACAAGTGGCTATACACTTTCTGTATATGACTGAAAGTAAACCATGATAACTCAACTGAAAAAAAAAAACAAAAAACAAAAACTGCCTCTCTACCTTTTAAGACTGGAGGGAGCATATTAGCCAAGTGAAGTTCATTAATTTTTTGACACTGGTGAATGGTTGGAATGGTTTACTTTAGCCCCATGGTCATGAAACACTGTCTTCACATGAAGGCCAATGCCAGCTGCCAATAGGAGTAAAAAAATGACAAATGTAAACACATTAATATTCCCTCAACCACCAAGACTTGTGAGAGCATATCATGGTCTAGGCGCTGTTTGAGATTAAACACGAGTTCTCCCATCTATCAAGCCTGTATCGACCAGTGCCAATGTGTTTGAGAAATGGCCACCAGGAAGTGATTGATCAGCCAGCCATTGCCAGCAGTAATTGTAATCAATTGATCTGATTGCCAGGCTAACTAGCTGAGGATATGCATGATGTATGGGTCTTAGGTCAGGGGCAATACACAAGATTATTTACGGCTCCAGCAGGACTCAGCTTCAAATAAACAAACAGCTTTAGATAGAAAAGCGTCCATAAAGAAAACCCTGCACTATTTTAACTGTTCACTTAAACAACTGCCTTCTTAAATGTGACATTTTTTGGCCCAAACATGTGTTTCCACATCCTGCCCTCTAATGTGAAAATAAACAGGGGTGTAAAAGGTAAAGGATGTAAAGATGTAAAATACTGACTAATTTTAAATTTCTTTATTTGCTGTGGTGGTTTCCAATGGGTTTTGTAGCTTCAATTAAAAAAAAAAAAGTTTAAATATTACTTGCCACAGAATCAGTAACATTTTCCATATGTAATTATTTTGTATTTTCCAAGACAAAAGGTGCGCAGAAAGACAAGGACTCTAGATTTAATCCAAAAGCCGTTAAGAGACGATTTGATGATATACACACAGAGAAAACACAGTAAAGCGCTAGCAAGTCAAAGTGTCAAGACAGCAACCTCAAAAGACACTGGTGCATGCAGAGTTTGAATTTTGTATTTATTTACTTATTTGTTTATTAATTTTTAGAATTTTTAATTTCAAGGGAACACAGGGAAGGCTTTGTTTGCATGGACATGAGGCATGCTGTGGATAGTTTACAATGGCTTTGCAAATTGCAACCTTACATTCAGCAGTTCTGACCTTTAGCGGACAATTTGTCGCACCACCATATAATCATCCCACATTTGTCATTCTAATATTCATTCATCCACAATTAATTTTTAGCCGTATCCATTCATCAAGAAACCCAAAGGACCGTAACCTAACACGACATTATTAAGTCTAGTTTACATCTTGATTTTCACTCTATATTTGATATCATGGTCCAACTATTTTGATATGATTTTGATGTTCTGTAAACTCTTTTTTCCCCTCATAAATGGCACTTTTTGCATTTTCATTTTAAAGGCTAAATAACCTATCTCCTGGTATTCCACTGATTATCGTCTGGTTTGAAGCAGCTCATTATAAAATGTTATTAATCTCAGTAAATGTAATGTATGCCAACAATTTGTGTGTGTGTGTGTGTGTGTGTGTGTGTGTGTGTGTGAGAGAGATTATTAACAACACCAGCTAAGACAAACTGAGTGTAATCAATCATATGTGCTGGCGAACACGTAATGTAATATCATGTTAACCCTGGTGGCATGAGGAAAGTTGCTGGGTTACGGTGTAGACATGGGTCACTTGCTGAGTTAGCGGATTTTTTCTGCAGGAATTTTATTTTATTTTTTATTTATTTATTTTTTTTGGTGGAAATATCCTCTGACAGTACAAGTTCAATACAGTGTGGCTATGGTTTGGACTCAGCCCTCCTGTCTCACTGCTGATAGGACCACTGACATGACCAGAGCAAGATACTGAGCCGAGCTTTTCCTTTACGTGGCAAATAAGAAATTGTATTCAAATTATGAATTTTGTGTTTGCCCATGTTCATTTTTTCAGTTCAAGCAAGCTGCGTGAGCACATATTTATAACATCATGTTATCGGTCATGTTATCCTTGGGCAAGTATGGTTAATATTAGTCTGTACAGGCAAGCACTGTTGGCTAATAAACTTTGTGCTCCATTAACTTCCCTTAAGTACAACCACACAACTACAAATCTCTGGCGGCGGTGAATTTATTTCCCAGATCAGTGTTCAGTCCTCCCCTACCCAATATCATATTTGATGTTTAGCCTGTGACTGGATAAAACTAATAAAATACAAATAGAAAAGTAAGTGGTGTATTGAAGGGTGGCATTTCAATATGTAGACATTATCATACATGAAGTAATGAAGTAAGGATGGTGTCCTTGTTAGCAAAAATGATTAACTATATCTGCCATTACTTCATTTAAAAGAACATGTTGAAGAGAACATGAGGGGAAAAATATTTACCTCCAATTACCCTCTTGATAAAATTAAACAGATCATCTGAACAAAGTGCACACAGGCTCACCAACAGGCAGACAGCCGGGTTCACACAACTATGAAGCTATTACAATGCTGACAACTCTGTGCGCCATTATTTTGCTATTAGGTGTTAATATTGACTAATTGGAAGCTTTAATGCCAGTGCAGCTTCACAGAGCCTTGGTAGAAAACATACTTAACACAGCCCATGTTTGATTTATAAGGTGATGTGTTTTCTGCACACTGCATTGAGACACAGACACACACACACACACACACACACACAGCATTTTATAGTTTGTATGTATATATTCTATGATGTCATATTATATTTTAGATTTTTTCACCAACCCTACCCAGTAAGTGCGCACATCCCTCTGTTTGCACTATTGATGTCCTGATTGGGATTATTTATACAATTCAGACTGCTGCTGGCCATGCTAGAGCATTTTATTTGTAGAGCATGACAGCAAGTGGTTCCAAATGTAATTAAATAGAGAATGCACTGAAAAATCAATGTAAATGTTGTAAAAAAAATTCTGATTTACTGTTTTTACCAATACCTAGTGGAAAAATTGACAAAGTGCCTGTTCTATATCAAAGCAATAATCAAAAGTACAACTAAATTAAAAATGAAACAATGCTAGAAATCTGTATGAAATCAAAATATCCCTGCTATGTGCGCACACCCACACATAGCCTACATATGCATGTGCGTGTGCACACACACACACACACACACACACACACACACACACACACACACACACACACACACACACACACACACACACACACTAACACACACACACACACACACACACACACACACACACACACACACACACACACACACACACACACACACACACACACACACACACACAGACACACACACATACAGATACACCACACATACACTAACAATCTGCAGGATTCTGTGATTGAAAACACCTTCAGATCAGGATGTTGATTATATGGGTGGCTGGAGAGATCAGAGGGGGGAAAAAGCAACACAGAGACAGAGAGAGAGTGAGGTACAGAGAGAAAATGAGAAAAGAAGAGATAGCCAGATAGTCTGGTGTGGGGGGATGCCCTCTTTTTATCTCCTCGATCATGCTGCATACCTGTTTATTCTTTAGTGTATGACTAATTGAATAAAGTACAGGGTATTGAGAAAAGAAAAGCACGGCCGGCAGCAAGACCTCCGGCAGTGATATTGGCTCCATATTGACTAGGAGAGCTTTTTCTGCTTTGTTCTGGTCCAGCCATATCCTAAAGGACAAGGTCAATGCTAATCATTGCTAAAATAATGATCTCAAGTGATTCCAGGCTTTCCATCTTAATGAAGGGTGGTGGAAAGCATGGCCTCAGTCACTGTACATCATCTTCTGTAAATGCATGATTGGGGTCATTTCTGAATATTGGCCCTGGCATATGGCTAACAACATTCTCATTACTTTTAAAACCATCAGCCACTCGCACTGTCAACAGAGGCGCAGTCATCATGAAAGACTGGCCCATCAGAGGAGAAATACAACAAAGAGATGGGGAGGTGACAGTTCAATTGTTATGTTAGTCATGAACCCAATGTTTTAGTCATTTTAAGGCATGGTAAGACTGATTCCATGTGAAGATTAGCAATTTTTACCAGTACAGAGCCATCAGGACTCACAATGTGTTTGTTGTTGTTCTATTGGTTTTGAGTGTCAAGCGGAAATATTGCTACTGTATCTTCTCTAGTCCATCAAGATAGCTGTGTAACTACAACAACATTTGTTCGAGTTTTTCTGGGGACTACCTATTTAGTAGTAGGCTACAGTAAATATGTGATTTGATGGTTCCATCTTTAAATTTCAGTATAAGACTCAATAGGGTCTCACTTTTGCTATTTTAACGTCAGAAAAAGGGGGGTTGTTGCACCAGGCGCGTGGTTTGGAAGGCTTGTACTTAGTCTCTTAATTAATCATGAGTGAGCTTTTGGGTGTAATGTGCAATAAGCCAATCACAATGCCATCTCCCGTTCCCTTTAAATACCAGGTGCACTTGCACCTTGGTGGATAGCGATTATAATGGTGGATTTGCCAGGTAAAGAGGAACACTTCCTTGCAGAGGCAACAGATCTGCACGTGTGCAGAGTGAAAGAATGCGAGCGGACCATCTTTGGCGAGAGCAGGATTCCATCAAAGCTCCCTGAGGTGAAGCAGGAATCCCTGTGTGACGAGCAGAGTGTATGTGTGCTACGCACCCCACTACGTAGGCGTGCATTACTATGTTGAAAACGTTCCCTTAAAACAACAGTGAAAGACTGCTTTTTGTTGGTCAACCACACAATCGCTTAGAACTGCCTCAAGATAGAAATGCGCCAAAAATGTGCCCGACCACACCTCATTTTAACACCAACATGCCCATGGGCACTTAAATGGGCACAAGTGCTTTTACTATTTACACGACGTGGGCGTTGTGTGAATAGCAAAAAAAAGGCAGGAAAATGACATCTGCTTCAGTTGTAAACTAGCAAAGACACTTGGGATGGGGCCCAATATCACAAATGATGAAGCTGAGGTACAAATGTTAGCAAAGGAAGCTTTAAGCCAGGTATTTTAGCTGGACGGCAGTCTTCTGACTGGGCTAATCATGTTCAGAAGATTAAGCTCCAGTTTTATCATCTGGAAATCACAGACATGTCAGAACCAAGTGAAAGAATGCACTAAAATTGTGTATCCTATTAATCACTCAAACTGGGCTTCTCTGCATCCATCAGCTACAGGCAGAAAACTCATTACACTAAAGCTGACGTCTAATTCAACAAAGTCTCGCTGGAGTACTCATACAACTTGTACACCTGTCCTACCTAAGAGGAACTTGATAAAAATGGTTAAGTCTCGGGTCCACACAGGTCTAAAGCAGATGCACATCATTCCGTTATTACATCCCCACAGTGCAGATTTATGGCCACTCTGAATCATAGCCAATGAACTTAGATTCAAATCCAGAAAACATAAATGATGTACACACACACACACACACACACTCAGCGCACATTCACACATAAGCATGACAGGCATTCAGAAGTGATGTTTTATTCATTAAGCATCTGGATGAACTTCACTAGCATGCTTTCATGAGGTATGTGGACAGTAGAGCAGCTATTCACACACACACATACACACACACACATGCACAGAGAAAGAGAGAGAGAGAGAGAGAGAAAGAAAGCAGGTGCGATGATGTACACACTGAATCATATATAAAATCATATAATGATATAATGATATACAGCGGCTGTGATGAAAAATATGAAAGATTCATGATTAGTCACTTGAGACAGATCAATACTAACTGAAAAAAAAACCCTTAAAGTAGAAGTAATGAGAAGAAAGGAGAGGGGAGAACAGTGATTTGAAAACAAAAAAAAATGAGACAGGACAAGAGAACGGAGGTGAAGAAAGAGAACAGACAAGACGAGAAAAAGGGTGTTACTTCCAGTTTTGACTTCCAAGGATTAGAGGCAGGAAGGGGATTGTGGGATTGGAGGTCTCTGGATCATTCCATTGGAGTCAAAGTCCCATATTTTAAAATAGGAATTGACAGCAGTATTAATAAAATGTCGATAGCCCTGGCAGATACTCCATATCTGCAGTCAGCAGTACTTAAGAATCTCTGGCCTCCTCTAATGGCTTTCTAGGGAAGCTTGCTGTCCATTTGCGCGTGTGTACGTGTGTGTGTGTGTGTGTGTGTGTGTGTGTGTGTGTGTATGCACGCGCACACACACATACTGTACACACAAGTGTGAGTGTGTGTGTGTGGAGGCTCTTTGCCACATTTATAATGGTGGATGGAGGGATAATCGCTTGAAGGAGAAGAGGGGTGATGTCCAGAGGGAGAGTCGAGGAAAACACTATGAAATGAATGTGCTCAGGAGGAGAAATAACCTCTCCACCTCTCTTTTTGCTCTCTCTTTTTTCTATTTTTTCCCACCCACTCTCCATCCTTCTCTCTCACACAAAATGTTTCTCTCTCTAAATTGCGCAATCCTTTTGTGACACTTCCTCCATATAATTGTCTCTCAAAACCATCTATCCTCTCCAGCCTCGCTTCCCTCTTTGTCCATCGCATATCTCCCTTTCCATTAAATCATACCAACACAGCATTTCCACATTTCATATTTGCTTTAATCTTTTAAAGTTCAACTGCCCTCTCCAGCCAAGAAACATTTATGACGGTGGTCATAAAGGGCTTCGCTGGCCCCAACTACTGTTCAGGGACCTGATCTCTCACGTCGGCCCTTATAGTACGACAGAGGGGACGGGAGGAGGAAGAGAGGAAGGGGGATGGGAGATGATGAACGGTTTCAAATGCAGAAGGAAATAGAATAGACGGAGGGAGAGAGATATGGAAGCTTTAGCCATAACTGCATGGTCACCCCGTAAGTGATTTTTGCATCAAGCTGTCAGTCCAGGTGATTGTTGGTGGATGAGGTGGTGTGCGGAAGTTGCTTTCTAAGACCGCATTTTATGTATTTCAACTGTGATATATAGCTAGCTTCGAAAGCCTGAACTCTGAGTGACTTCCTCTGTAGTTACTGTAAACCATATCATGACTCTACAATGAGTCACTACAGGCATGGCATACCACTGCTGCGAGTTTTCCTTTACTGCTACAAAAGGATTGTGATGATGAAACAAAATATAACATACTGAGTTCTTGATGCAGGATTACATATGAAAGAAATAGCATGGAGTCTACAAGTGGCTCTGAAGCTCAGCCTGGGACAAAGGTCAGGCACTAACAGGCACCATGTTAACATCCAAAATGCTTTGCATATTTTTAGCGCAGTTGAAAATTCTGTAAAAACGAATGCAAATTAATGTGGGTGTCTATCAACTATGTTATGCGAAACATCCTGAAAAGGCTGCCTAAATACTGCCTTGATGACTGCCTTGTAATCAAACGCCGATGGCCAAACAGAAGACGGAGGGAGCGCATGACTAGCTTGCTATGAAAAGAGCGGTCATTACAGTCCTCGGTATACATGGCTGATCAAATGCAGCCAAGAAACACAGGAGAGGCAGTGTAGTGGCTCATTTTGTAGTGATCAGATTCCAACAAGCATATATGAGTGCCGGCGTCATACTTTAGATCGCCCCCTATCACAGAACCCCTCCAAATTCAAATTCAGGTTTATTTAGAGCCCAAAATCCCTCCCTATTTCTGCTGCATCAAACATACAGTGATACAGTGATGTTGGTTATACAAATTGGAGGTCAGTAGTTATTATCAGAAAAAGCACTGTGGCTCTCTGATAGTTATATACAAAATTAACATGGATTAATCATGGAGGGGAGTTGTTTTCTGTCAGGGGGGCAGTCGGCGACACCGCACCAGCACTCAAGCTGCTCACAGTTCAGCATGGATTCGGCTCCCGACTACGTTATTGGTATGAAAATAAAGTGTTCCCATCAGCCTTCATCTCATTTTCTTTTATACAATTTGCCAGTTTATTCACTTCAGCCCAGCATATAAACGTTTATGCAGATTTTGGGAGCTTTTGTAAATTTACAGCATTTCCATTCAAGTTTTTTTTTTATGCGCAAATGCAAAATTTGCATAAAAACGTGGATGAAAACCGTCCTGGAGAAGACAGAGGCAAAACAGATGTAATGCAAAGTTATGTCACATTAAAACGATGGGCAGTGAAAATATGAAGATCAGAGTTCAAGAGAACATTTTCCACATGCTTTTTCTGGTATTCAGCTTCAGAAAAGTTTTCAAACAGTTTCTTGCCATCGCCTTTTAGAGCCACAAACAGAATGTTGCCTATTGCAACATTAAAAATAAGATTATTCGCACTAATTAACAAGTTTTGTGGGCAGTGTATAACTGACACCAGGTTGTTTTGTTTTGTTTTGTTTCGGCAACAACCTGCTTCACATTCATACACTTACAATTACCCCTGGAAACTGCCCAGCACAACTGCAATCTTCTGTTGATGGCCACCGAGCAGTTGGGGAGTATCTGCCTTGTTCAAATGCACTCAAACAGTACTTGATAAAGAAAGGGAGAGAGCGACTCAGTCACTTTGCCCACATGTATTATTCCCAACTGGTTTGGTGTTGGCGGACAGTTGTGGCCCATTGCAGCTGACCAACAGAACTAACCACCATGTCAATATGGAGTCATGCAGAACATACTATTAGTTAAAAAAAAATACAGCCTTTTTTTTAGAGTCTAAGAAATTATTTTGGAGAGAAGCTGACATTTGAAATATGGGGTGAAAACTTCCAAATACAACACAAATAAATATCTTTATCATTACTTGGTCTCCTGCTTGGTCTGCTGGTTTGTCAGTTGTCATGTTGCCTCACACGACATTTGCATGCAAGCACAGTCTGTCGCTGTCAGCTCAGCAAAATGAAAGGAAGGCACCAAAGTAAACTTGGTTGGGGAAAAAATACACTCATGTGATGTGATGAACTTATTACCGCCCACCCCCCACTCCCCTGCCTCACATATACACACCTCAATGGAGCCAGCTGGCCTGCGTACAGCCCACAGGTGGAAACCTCCCAGTACTCCAGATGGCCAGTCCGCTCTTGTATATTGCTGTATTATCTTCCAAATGTATGTGGATTTTGTGCAGTCTGAGGAGACTAGGAAATCAGAGAATCATGGCGCACTTGATAACAAGGTTGGGAATTATGTCCCATTTATAAATATAGGACCTGGCTGGCTGACAAACTATTTCATCAAGACGCCAGAGGAATCACAAGCAGAAAGAGAGAGATAGTGTTAAGACCTGAGTAGCCTGTTTGCACCCAGAGTAGAGGGTGCTGAGTGGCTGTATTTAAAATGCTCTGTTGCACAAGTGAGATTCCCTCTCCCAAAGGTTTGAATGTTATCAAGAGTTAGTTAGAGTTAGTATTATTGCACATGGTCCCTGAAGATGGCACTATCTCAACAAAACTGTTAATTACCAGTCCAAGAAAATCCAAAAAGTTTGAAAAAAATGTGAAAAAGCTTGTGCTGCACTACATAGTTGACATTCAGCTCAAGTAATATCTTCATATCATCACCAGCCATAATTTATCATTCACAACAGTAATTGCTGCTGTTAATCTGTGCGCTTGAGAGCTGTGGCGCATTGAATATTCATAAGAGTCCAATAATAATACTGTATTCAAATTATTCAAATTAACAATTGCCTCTTTTACAAGCTAATGTGGATGGAGAATGCATAAGCATTCCAGACACAGACACAAACGCAAACACAAACACAGACAAACACAGACACAAACACAAACACAAACACAGACACACATAGGTCATTCAGTGCTTTCAGAATGGCTTCAACAATAACCCCAAACAGGGCACTATCCAGTGAAACTGAGTACAGTGGTCATGTGACTAGGTGGGGAATGGTGCAACTTACTGTAATATTGCTGGCATCACTGAAACACACATTATCACTAACCCTAAACCCCTGTTGGTTATTAAGGCTCTTCCACTGTAATTAGCATTTATACTGGCTGGAAAAAGTTCTCACCTAAGTATTGTAAGTATTGTTTTCAGTATTTTTACAATTTCA
>OMLB01040650.1:0-12253 GCA_900302555.1 Myripristis jacobus
TAAACCCCCCCACCCACACACCCACACACCCACACACACACACACTCCACCCCACCATGGGCTCTTAGCCGCGCGTCCATCTCAGAGACTTAACTAGACACTTTATGCTTACGTCGCTCTTCTCTCTCAACACAGTGGACCTTTTTCAACGGCTCAGCTTCCTTTGTCACTAGCAACTTTCTGGAAACACACACACCCACTCAGACACACACAGTTAAGAATTACCTCACCAACCTAACAGAAAAATGAATATTATCATTCCGTATTATATTACATGGAGGGATATAAAAAGATTTATATTCATATGGCAAAATAAATAATAATGCTCACTGCACAGACATGCACCCATGTCCCCTTTGCATCCCTTTTGAGACACCAGTGATGTACACGTTTGTTAATGTGACACTCTGCATTGCACAGGGGGGCTGTGGTACAACCATACCTTTATATCCAGATTTCTATTTTACCCTCTCTCTCCAGTGAGTGTTTATCTGCAGTCTTCTACTCAGCACTTTCTAACGTAAAACAGAGTGATAAGTGAAAGAGGGAGAGAGCTGACCCCAATCAGAGGTGTGTGTTTCTGTGTGTGTGTGTGGACGAAGAGAGACAGAGTGGTGATGAATGGGGGCCACGGTGCTGTGATGCCACAGTAGCCACCAGCAGGATCATCGGTGGTGGTGCCAGGAATAGAGGATGGATGTGTGTGTGTGTGTGTGTGTGTGTGTGTGTGTTTGGTGGGGAGGGGGACTTATGGACCTGCAGGATATGCTTCATTCTGCTACACTGAACACCCCCGAACACACACACACACATACACACACAGCACAAACATACAGACAAGTAAGCATCACCCCAACCAAACTAACCACAGGGCTTCAGCTGCCTCCATAAGTGCACACACACACGCACACAGACACACAAACACACACATACACATACAAATATGCAGTTGCATGAAAATTCCCTTCAAACCAAAGGGACAGCACGCATCATTACAAACCCGCGGTGTTGTCCCCCTCTCAGCCCAAAGCACAGCCCTCCGACCTCGTCTCCCACTGCTCTTTTGGCGAACTGTCAAAGCCATCATTCACCGTGAAAAGACACGAGAGACACTTGACTCCTCTACTCCACTGGCGCCTGACTTTCACAACTCCTGCCCCCCTAACAACCCCTCCACCCCAACCAGCCCACATCCATTCATTCTCAGTGTGCACTGACTGAGATCAATAACACCAACATGATTTGCCATCGATTAAAACAAGCATGTAAAAGTATCAAAATAATGAAAATAATGTGAGAATTCATCAGGATATTTCAGATTAATTAGCTCTGCAATTGTGTGTCCAGCTAAAACAAAGTTATCATGCACAGATGACAATAAAATCAATATAATAAGAAATAACTAAACAGAGGAAACAGCCTTATCAAGCCAGTCCCACAGAGGGAGGAAACTATCTCAAACTATATTTTAAAAATTCCTAAATTACCTTTTTTTGAAGCTTAGTTGAGGGAAAGTGAGCATGCAAATTAGTCTTTTAAAAGTGTCCCGGTCAAAGGTTTCTCCCTCGTCGGTGTGTCCCTGTGCGAGTGTGTACATCTTTGTGTGAACCTGTGTGTGCACGTTGTGTGCGTGTTTGTGTGTGAAAGAAGCCAGTAACTAACTACTGCCGAGTTAGGAGGCCCTCTGGTGGATACAGCACTGCCATGACACACACACACACACACTCACACACACACACACACGTGCATGCATGATAAAACACACAGAGATGCACACACACCATCCTTTGCTCTCGTTCTCTCTCTCTCAAACACACACACACACTCGCACAGAATTTCCCAGCCAAGTCCATACAGAGGTCCCACACACATTCTCTCTCTCTCTCTCTCTCTCTCTCACACACACACACACACACACACACAGTCATACATTCAGATGGCCTCAGTTCCAACGGGCACTATGCACACACACACATTCACATAGCAATAAAATCCAGCAGAAAACAATTAAATGCATAAGCAACTGAAACACATCTGCACCTCTCTAACACAGTGACCAAACCACAGCTACAGGGCAAAAAACATCTGACCAGCACAACAAACAACTACCAAGATTATTTACCAACAACATAAACAACCGATGACATAAAAACACTGCCTGCTCTCTCACTAAAACACACTTAAATGACTTAATTAATAAAATACAATTATTATATTTCGGAGTGCCTCCTGCCTGTGTAGAAAAGCCCAGTGCTGCCTGAGAGGAGAGCAGAGTGTGAGAGGAGAGGAGAGGAGAGAGAGGGAGAGAGAGAGAGAGAGAGAGACGGAGAGAGACGAGACGGGGGAGAAACACAACTTACCTGCTGTTGTTGCAGATGCAGCAGCTCGACTGTGCTTACTTCGCTGCTCGTGTCACCAGCGCTTGATCTCCCATCTCTACTGCCAGCCTCTAATTGGCTGCTGCTTAGGGTGCTCATTCCATTTTGACTCATTGAACTGTTGCTTATTGTCTCTGTGGCCGACTCCTGCATCATCATGATTTAAAACCTAGAAGTGATTAAGAGGCACCAGTTAGGGCTCTTCTTGTTACAATTCCCCCCCTTTTTTTTTCCCTCTTTTTTTTTTTTTTTTTTTTACGCTTCCATTATCAAGCCCTCGGTCCCTCTCTGCAAATTAAAGCATTTAAAGAAGAGGGAGGGGGGAAAGGAAAAGGGAGGGGGGGATGCAGGAGGAGCAATTATGCATTCATTGTGTAAATGAAGCAATACAAAGAGATGCACGTCCTGGTGCTGTTTGAAAGGGAAGGGGTTGGTGGTGGTGGGGCATCTCAGCGTGGCAAATGTTTTTAATCACTAGGATGTGGCCACAAATAAAAGCATCTCGCAGCAGCCATGCATTTTTTTCAGTGGCATTTTCGAATTTTGTATTATTATTATTATTATTATAATTATTATTATCGTTGTTGTTGCTGTTATTATTATAAAAACAAAATGCTTTTTATTGGGAAATATGGAAAAAATGTGTTCACACAAATGCTTAAACACATAAATGAACTAATCAATTCTTAATATCTCACTCACACTTCAGCAAAGCCAGGCTACACAGACAGAGAAAGAGAGAGAGGCACTCCTAAAATATTTGCCGTCTTGAAGCTGTCAGGATTTTAGTGTGCGTTGCGTCTGAATGAAGTTGCCTAATGACGCAAAGCTAATCATGCAAAATTAAAATTTGGTCGAGGGGAGGAGGGGGGACTTAGGAAAAGGAGGGAGCACCAAATCACATGGTGCAGACTGCTGATGAACACTATAATGGTTTTGTCCTCTTTGCTGTGGCTAAATAAAATCTGCCTTGCAGGCTTCCATAGAGTACAGATGCTCATATGTCATTTATTGGCTTGATTCCTTTTTTTTTTTTCTCCTCTTCGTCTTTAATCAAACGTCATATATTCATTTATTTTGGTGACATTTAAAACATTTACCGCTGTTCTCAATGGGAGACAATTAAAACAGACCGTGAGCTGCAATCAAACTATGTAGTGGGAGACCTACGGACCAAGACACAATTTTTTACAACGGCAAATAAATGTAAGATATTGAATTAATTCTGCCAGCAACTATTAGATATGAAAAGCTGGGGAGAGAAAGAAAGGGAGAAAAAAATCTATCAAGAATATCACTAATGATTGTGCTAAAAACAGCATAAATTATGCATATTACCTCCTCTCTCTCCAGTAATAAATGTTTTATCATTTTCCCCTGCATAAATGCTCTGTACCTTCACCGGGGCAGCAAGCAGCCTCACCAACATCAGTCCTCACAATAAATAAAAGACACACTCAGACCCCACAAACACCAGCCAAAAATATACTCTAAAATTATGGAGTGTGTGCTGTTGCTATCTGGGCAATAACTCTATTAAATACTATTAATTCAAATTTGATAAAACTGGGACAAATGTTTCAGTTTCTTTTCAATAAATTACTGTAACTACAAAAACACCCCTATGGATGTTTTTTTTTTTCCTTTTTTTTTTCAGTAGCCATGTGGCACATCATTATGTATGTTAATTCCTATTTGAATAGTAGTTTTGCTCCTTCTCTTGACTGCCCAGGCAGCGCCACCTTGACACCCTCCCACTGTCACAATTAAATACACCAGTTTTTACACTTTTTTTTTTTTTTTTTAAACAAAAGTGCAATTAACACCAGCAGGCTTTTTAAGTGTGAGCATCCTGTATGTGTCCCACTGCTTTTGGACAGAGCAAGATAACGCCTGATAATCAAATGCAACCCCACACACACTCAACAAAAGAGGAATGGATGATGATTGTGTGTGTGTGTGTGTGTGTGTGTGTATGTGCATTTGTGCTTGTGTGCCCGGCCTGCCTGTGTACTGTGAGTATTCTTTGGCCAGTAAATACCATTTTAATGGCGATGTGTACTTGTGCCTCACTCTGCGTGTGCATATATGTGTGTGTGTGTGTGTGTGTGTGTGTTTGACAAGGGGCAGATACAGGACAGGCCTTAAAGGATGTCCACAGCCAGGATAAACAGGATCCAGGCAGGGAGAACAAACAGGGCTGAGCTGTTACACAGAGCAGGGCGACAGCTGCCCGGGACACAAGTAAATAGGGAAGAGGCCAGGACAAGGCGTGCTTGTGAACAAACAGGCCCCTGTTTAACACCGCACCGCTCACTACTGATGGAGGGAGACAGACAGAAAGATACAGAGAGAGAGAGAGAGAGGGAGAGAGAGGAGGGGGAGAAGCAGACAGAGGAAGACACAGAGAGAGGGAAGAAAGAGAGAGAGGGGGAGAGAGAGAGAGAGAGGGAGAAAGGGACACGGGGGGGAGGGAGGTGAAAGACTGGCACATTGTGACATCCAATCCGGTGATGAATCTGAGCATAAGGAACTCAAGGCTGCAGCCGAGATCAGCCGGCTAATAAGTATTCAAATTAGGTATAAATTTTACATGCCCAATGTTTAAAATATTCAGAGAAAGACTGTCTGATTGCCTTTACTAGGATTTTATGAACATTCTAATGGAGACTGGATCTCTCTTTTTTTTTCTTCCCCCCTCCTTTCTTTCTTGGAACGGCGATGGATGTTCGGAAAACTTGAAGATATATGAGACGAGGAAATAAGGATTTTTAATAACATCTGAATGCAATGCAAACTACCACCACAAGTCCAAGGAAAATTGCTACTTCGATATTAACAAGCTGATGAAAATTTGCTTTTAATGCACTTGCATGTGATTACCAGTATATCATAACACTGTTACAAAAATAATAATAAAGTATGACAGAGGGAAAAAATTAGATCGCTGTTCACCTCATAAAATAAAAATAAAAAAAGCTTGGAGGATTATTCGCACCTCATACACTCACAATACCAACTCCCTGCTTAATCTCACTGCTATAATCTTCCCCTCTTTCAGAAAAATTAAATCTGTTCAATATGTCTAACTAAAAAATAATGATAATGCAGATATATGCAAAATATATTCGCAGAGATCAGATGGTGCTTTAACCTTAATGACAGTGGTGAGATAAATTAATTAGCCATCTAAAGGCGGCATTCAAATCTGCCAATTAGAATGTCAATTAGAAACACAGCCAGGCTGCAGTGATGAGCAGGCCACCGAGCCGCGGATCTGACTGTGGGGGTGATGAAACTGTCAAAGAGAGAGAGATACACACAGTTGCACACGCACACTACCCTGAGACAGACACTGGCAATACACGGCACCTGAGGGTGTGTGTGAGCATGTGTGGTGTGTGTGTGCGTGTGTGTGTGTGTGTCTACCACAGGTCTCCCACGCCCTACGCTCCCTCTCCCTGAGGGGTACCAGCCCTGACCCCGGCTCAGCCTGTCCTAGCACCAACTGGGTCGGAAGCAGCCATGCCACCCCCAGCTACAAAACTGGCTGGGGCCCTCGCTGCAGTCCGCGGCGATGCAGGGGCTTTAACGCCGCATGAGTGAATACAAAGCTGCTGGCTCGCCCGCGCGTGTGTTTGACATCCCATAAATTGGCGGTGTCCTGCATTTCGACACAACCGCTATTTGATGCTATTTCCTCAAGCCATAATCTTCCAATGAGGGAGAACCTAGACCGCTTATTATCATGATCGGAAACACTGAGAGGGAAGGCTGTTATTGTCCTGGTAATGCGCTGGTAATTCTGTAGGTGTGTTGCTTTGGGAAGGAAGATTATAGTGATACAAAGTGTTTAGGTTGTGGGGTGGTGGGGAGATGGTAGGAGACGGAGATAACTTGATGCTGTCTAAATTCACTGTACTCAAAGATCACAGATGGCTTCATTTCTATTACGGTGGGGTAAAAAGAGATGTTTCCTGATAAAGTTGGAAAAAAAAAAGAGAGAGGAAGACAGACACTTTATTTGCAAAGCCTCGCACAAACTCCAGCTTTTGTCTCATTCCTCCTGTAACCGTACCCACGCTTGCTATTCCTCTTTGGCTTGAGCAAATGTTTACTCTTGAATCTTGCGCTGTGTAAATCTGTCTCTTCCATCAGGTGTGGAATCTGAGCGGGGGTCCTGACGACGTATTCGGCCCCGAGATTGCGAGAATTTCTTTTCTTTCTTCCGAGAAGTGACACAACAAAGGTGTAGGGAGAATCGAGCCTTTCATTGCCTCACACTCACACTCACTCTCTCTCTCTCTCTCTCACACACACACACACACACACACACATATCATTAAAGGGGAAGGAAGCAGCCCTCCATCTTTGTTTGGGAGCTCTAAAAGCCCTTAATGTAGCCTCATTACCTGGCCTGTCTCCCGCTCTATCATGTGCAGTAAACACACACTATGACACAGGCCATCCATCTAGTGGGAATACACAGCTGTCTGCTGCGCTCTAACACTGTCTGCTAGGGGGAATTTAACACACACATACACACACACACACACACACGCACACACACACACACACACACACACACACACACAGAGGCACACACACGTACGCACACACCCGTTACTTTGTAACACATAACGGGCTTGACTCTGGGTCGTTCAGAGTCTCTGGGCTATACATTTTCAGAGTGAGGATGTTCTCCACCGTGTCTTTATCTACAACACTGATCTATCCCATCATTTTGCATGCATGACAGTTAAATGTATGTATAAAACAGATTTTATTGGGGGTATCAAACCAAACCAAACCAAACCAAACCAAACCAAACAAACAAACAAAAAATCTAAATGTAACCACTAAATCTGTGATCCCAGAAGTTCATTCATTATCAGTTCACAGTTCAGGTGGCTGGCTAGAATTCTTTTGGATGGTGAGATCAAAAAAAGAAAAAGAAAAAAAATAGAAATTACATTTCACAGTCTGCTGACTCCTCACAGCTCTCTGATCAAGTCGAGATATGGCTACCATTTAAAATAATCACAGATTCTGTGCTTGAGTGAAATTAATTCATCATTGCCATAAGTTACTATGCATACAAAATAAAGAAGTAACTGGGCAAGGGTAAGGGCTGATATATTCAATACTTCAGATTGCTTAATAAATCAAAATGCCAGATATGTGCTGAGTACTTCAAAATAGTGCTTAAACCACTGCATTTTAAAATCCTAAAGCTGATCTAAAACCAAAAAATCAAGCGCAAAAAAAAGTTTTAAATAATTCAATCTTGTTCAGAGGATTTGCACAATTTTATGCCTTCTGTGAAAAATTTCTTATCACCATGTTTGTTTGTACATGAGTGTGTAATTTACACGTTTTTTGGTAGGTAGCTGTACAGTCCATGGACGCTATAAGCACTTTATTACAGCCCTGTAGCCTCAAGCAGTGAGTTTAGAGTGAGAGACGGAAAAACGACCACTTGGAAAGCTACATTCGACAAAACCCAGTCCCCCGGATTAAGCAAGGCAAGCCAGACTGCCGTGCCTCAGAATTAAAAGCTTCCTTTTTGGCACTGAAGGGCCACCATAAAAGAGCATTAATGACTACTTCTTATAAACCTGTGTATGGTAATGGTTTCTGCTCTCAGATAGAGGAATTTCAAAAGTGGTTCACCGGTGAATAGAGATTGCTTTGGAAAGAGGGGGCTGAAGAAATCATATTTACAAAATCAGGAGTGGGACAAAAATGAAAAGAGATGAATATGAATAATGGACTTTGCCTTTTTTTTCGGGATTAACATTATTCAAAGCAACAGAATCAAATGTGGTTATCTCCTGTCCAATGAGCCCTACATTGAGAAAACCTCAGTCGTATTTCAATTCTTCATTTGAGCTGACAATAAATTGTAGTTCTGTGATAGGAGACATTCAGTCAAGAATGTTCAGAACTTAATTCTCTTCTATTTACAATACGGAGATGAGACAGAATGAGATAAAAGACAGACTATTGCCACAGTGTGTGACTGTCTGTGAATGGAGTGTGAGAGTGTGTGTGAGAACCAGTGTTTGTGGAGGAGAGTGCAGAAAAAAATGATAGAAAGAAAGGCAGAGGAGAGAGTGTAAGTGCATGTTCAATTGTACAGCCTGCACAATGTCTCCTCAGAATCATGCATTAGGAGCCCATGAATAGTGTGCATGACACTATGTTAACACAAATTCATTTCATATGAATACAGCCAGCTCTGAAATCCGACAATGGTAAAACATTTACTGCGCATTGGGATATCCAATTACAAGAAAATAAAATTAAATCTAAGGCCCACATCAAAATAGCATATTAAAATCCACGGACTGTAAAAAAGAAAGACAAAAAAAATAAAAACAAAATCTGGAACTAAATCAAAGTCTATCCAATTTCCTTTGCCTAACAAATATTTTCAGTCTGTCTCTACAGTAAATGTGCATTTCGAGCACATATTTCTCTGGCACAGCACAGCCTCCACAGAGAGAGGAGAGGAGTGGAGCGGAGTTTTCGACTGAATTTAGGCTCATCCCATATCATTTACATGTTACCCATCAGGCACCTCATTCTGCTGAAGCAGGAGACAGCCCCCCGCCGTGGGCGAGCAAAGACAGTGACGAAAGCTCATCAGTCGGCTCTCATTTGCATATTCGCCAATTCCATTAATTAACTCAGCCCACCTAATCAGGGCTAATTGACCTATAAAGAGAGGAGGCCCAATTGTCTCGTCCAATCATCTTTACCTAGAGTAGAGGAGGCGCGTCGATGAATGCAGGGCACTTCTGACCAAACTGTATTTATAGACCTCTTATATGGAATTATTCCACCCAGAAAAGACACATTTTACTCTGTACCTGAACTAAAATGACGGGGATGGAGCTGCTTTGACATGGAGCTAGTTTTTTTCTTTCTTTTTTTTTTTTGCTTTTTTGTCTTTTAACAGAGAAAACGGACTTGACCAAATTCCTGATGCTGTTCCTGTGTTCTTGTCAAGAGGAGAAAAGGAAAAACAGAGGAGCTAATGATGGCTGCTGTAAGCGGAGGATGGCCCGCCTCTCCGGTCCTCTCCTCAGCACAGCAGCTCCAGCGGACAGGCGCAGGGAGCCAGCCGCGGCCGGCACAGCTACAGAGACATAGCTCATTGTGACGTTTCCAGTTATTTCTGGTTGATTAGGGTCATTATGTCCCCAGCTCTGATTTATGTTGTCATTCCCCCTCAGCAGTCCTGCATCGATAGATCTTAATGAATTGGTAAATAAGGGTGAAGATTGCAGTTGACAACACCGCAACATTTCTCATTCATACCAGACAAGATTTATGTAACCAATTAGGAGCATAACGGGGGGGATTGGTCAGGAGAAAAAATAATCTTTCCAGAGTAAAATTACCCAAGTCTAACCCTCGACAAAACAGATAATGGGCAGTCTTTAACATCGGCTTAGTCACACTCTCTCCCTGGCCCGGCTGGGGATTTTAAAAAAACTGCTTAAAAAAAGGGATCACTTCTGCCCTTCTTAGGATTAAGAAATTGATTTTACAAATATATACAGCGACTAGTCGACAGTGTACACTCCCTGGCTGGCTCACTGCACCTCTCCATTTTAAAAACACACCAGACTAATCACTCCATATCTGAATAATGTCCAAACCAGAGATGATGACGGAATCAATAGATTAAAAATTAAGCCCTCGCCAACAAAGCGCCACTTTGATATGGAAATGGTAAATTCAAGTAGCTACTCCTGCAACCCCCCCACCAACCAGTCATCCCAAACAGAACCAATGAAAATGAGAAGAAGGGGGAGTGTGTGAGAAGTGTGTGTGTGTGTGTGTGTGTGTGTGTGTGTGTGTGTGTGTGTGGCAGGGGGACATACAAATCAATTGTTTCTGCGAGACTTCACTTAATGTTTGATACATCGATTGAGGAATCATCATTTGCATTTTTTAATAGTCTCGTATTTCAATTATTTAATTTTCAGAGTCCTACACTGGAGTTCTAGGAATCAGCTAGCAGGCAAAGAAAGGCCTCTTTGTCATTAAAAAAAATTCAGATAAAAGTGGTGATCATCAATAGCCAGCGACAGGCCAGGAAGACCCATAGGGCAAGAGTGAACAGAGGTGGAAAATTAAAGCAGAGTGATACGGGAGCCGGCTCCTTTCAGCCTCTCTCCCTTCAAGCACATGCAAATGAGGCCGTGCTGCTTAACTGCATCATTTATGTGGATAATAGCGGCATCATCATTACGGGAACTCAAATTAAATTACATCACAATTAGCATAACAAAGTGATTGGTTAAACTTTCAAAACAAATAACGCGGCTCTGCTAATGAACAGTGTTAATTGGCCGGGGTGCATTCTAAATAAAACATGTAAGTAAACATGTGTTTTAGTTAAACAATTTCAAAAATCTTCTTTTTTTTTTTTTTTTTTTTTGAGGCATAGACATGGAACAAAAAAAAATAGAAAAGAGCAAAAGGCTCAAAACAGAGTATCGCCAGGGGGATTTGTAAGCTGAAATATAAAATGTGTAGCATTTAATTTTATTGCACTAAAGAACCTATTATATGCAAGACTCTGGAGAACAATGTAAATTATCTGCCTTCAAAATGGAGTTGGGCCAATTCTCCATGTGAACTAATCACATAGCTCATTATGCATTAGGGTATTAAATTATGAAGAGGAGTCCCTTTCGCATTCCTGCACAAAACCCTATGAAATGTTAATAATATGCCCACAATAGCCCAATACCATGTCTTGCTCACCCTCATCAATATTTAAGTAAACAAATTATCCCACTCGCCTTTGATAAAGATAATTAGTGCTTCACCGCTTATCAGCCTTGTGACCTCTCTCCTCTTCAAACTAAACATCTGCTCCATAAAGTTTGGGATCCTTTTCATGCCAAGAAACGGGGGAAAATCCAAATAAGTCAAACTTTAAATAAAAAGCTCTTGTAAAAAACACATATCTGCAAATGATTAATATTTGATCGTTATTAGCTTATAAAAAAGGTCTTACAGTGACTGCACCCCTTTATTCTGTTTAACCACCATGAGCCGAGTGGTGAATCTCTGTCTTCTTGATTTTAACGATCAGCGATTAACCTCCATTAGCTCAACAAGCAAGTAGCAACATGGCAACATCTGAAAACAACATGGTACACAACAAACTAACACAGGAGCAAAAAAAAAAAAAAAAAAAAAAAAAAAAAGCAGGAGAAAAAAAAAAAAAAAAAAAAAATACCAGTGTATGAGTTCACACGCACACACACATGCACACACACATGCGCACACATGCGCACACTCTCTCTCTCTCTCTCTCTCTCTCTCTCACACACACACACACACACACTCACACGCACACACACAAGCACACTGACACACATACACATACAGTTGTACACGTGCACCACAGACTCACACTTAGCCATTCATCAGCACTAATTAAGCAGCAGATTAACAGAGCCCACAGACCAAGGCAGCACGCCTAAACAGTGGGACGGCCAGCGGGGAAGGCAGGAGACACAGCCCAGCAATAAAACACAACCATTAAACACAGCCCAAGAGCCTGGAGTCGGCTACGGATGACAGAGGATGGATGGATGGATGGATGGAAGGATGGATGGATGGAGAGACAGAGGGATAGAGTCTGCCTGGCTTCTTTTCTTTTTTTTTTTTTTTTTACCTGAAGGTGAGGAGTGTCAGAGAGCTTGACCAGAGAGCAGGGAGTTTGCCGCTGCTGCTGCTGCCGAGGGTGTCTAGCAGCAACGGCCGCGAGTCGACTGGTGTCACCGCGTGGAGAGGCAACACTATCTGTGTCATCACTCCAGCCCTGTTTATGGGGGATGGCATCA
>OMLB01040652.1:2254-16623 GCA_900302555.1 Myripristis jacobus
AGACACCTAATAGTAGCTCTTATTTATTTCCCTGGCACTTTTCCCGATCACACAAAACCAGAATATTTTGCTCCATCTTCTGTCAGGATGATGTGATCTCCGACCCTCCTCTTCCTCGCGGCTGGTTGGTTGTCCCAACAGTCTGAACTTCAGTTTTCACATGGTATTGGCTCGTATAATCAAACCCTGCAGGCTGATGTCAGACGTAAACGTTTGTGGAGGCTGCAGTTTAGGAGGCTGGAGAGGGTTTGTGTTACAGAGTGCCTTCTGGTGCCTTCTGGTGCCTTCTGGTGTTCGCTGCTAGTTTCACTGTAAGTTGCATCGGATCAGAGCGTCAGGTAGCCCTCTGAAATCTAAATGTCTAAAAACAGGTCAGCAGGTGAAGTGTGAAACCTGCTGCAGACACAAGCACACGCCAAAAATCTTAAAATCTTGTTTTCCTTGAGGTAAAAAAAAAGAAAAAAAAATCTAGCAGTAGGATGACCCCACTTGTTTCCAATTCACTTTCACTTTCCATTTCACTTTTGTTCCGGAAACAAGTATAAATATGTTGAAACGAGGCAGAAGCAGCTTTAAAAGGAACACAATTTTGGGGCAAAATCCCCCTTTTCTGACATACCCAGACTGAGTGGAGATGTTGGACACCATTCTCACCTCTGTACATCCACTGGTTCAGTTCCTATGGGTAGCATTCCATGTTAGCTTAGCATAAAGACTTGAAGGCTATGGGAGTCGTTAGCCTAGCTCTGCCAAAGTGAAAAAATAAACCTTACAGCAACTCTGAAGCTGTCTTATTTGCATGGGGATCATGTGGTGTGATTGGAAATCCATGTCTTGTAATTAAATTAAAGATTATTTGTTCTAGGAGAAGTTAATTTGTGTCGGGTCTTCCTCTACCCTCAGCGATGTGCAGAACACCGTGACAGACGGAAGGATGAATGTGTTCAGCGTTTACAGCTCCACCATCTGAAATGACTCGTTTAAAAAAAAGACATGTTCATTGTGTAATGATACGCTCTGAGTAACTCAGACAGCTTCAGAGCTGCTGTAAGGTTTATTTTTTCACTTTGACTGAGCCTGGCTAACGACTCCTATAGACTTCAAGTCTTTATGCTAAGCTAATACAAAATGCTACCCACAGGGCAGAGGTGAAAATGCTATGGAACATCTTGTCTCGGTCCAGGTAAGTCTGAAAAAGGGTATTTTGCACAAAACATTGAAGTAATCCTTTAAAGGTAAGGTGACTATTGTAAAAGACAACATGTGTTGAAAGACTTAAACTTGTTTTTTTCATCAAGGCTCCCGATGAGTGTGTAAAGAGTTTCCTTTCCCCGGCCAGTTCAGGGATGTGAACTGGCGACCTCCCAGTCTCAGGCTGGGTTTCTTCGCAGGGAATGAACCGACAACTAGGTCAGCACACAGCAGAGTTCACTTTAGGTCAGAGGCTTTGAATCATTTTCTACCGCATTTCTCACACCTACGGCGAATCCAACAAACTTCCAGTGTTGACGAATTTAATCGCTTCACAGCAGTCGGCTCGGTTACCAAGCAGCGGTCAAATAGTGCATTTGTTTGCATATTTAGCGTAGCAGGGTGTTTGTGTGCATCATCATGATAGGAAGTGATAAGGGCTCCAGGAGCCGCTCCAATCGTTATGCTGATTATCCATTAGGCTCGTTAATCTCGTTAAGGGCCTTAAGGCAAGTTGGGGGCCGTTACGCGCTCGTTAGTGGCCTTTAGTCTCGTTAGGGGCTCATTAGAAGCCATCAGGGTCAGACACACCGCCAGATCGCTGCCCCGCAGCTGCGTGATGAGGAAATGAGCTTCCTGTTAACAGGCTGATATCACGGCGTTTAAGCGGGACAACGCTGCCTGTTGGTAAACAAACCATCTCACAGAGCGGGAATATGAGACCCACTGGCGCGTCGATGACTTCCAGATACATCAACCAATCAATGCACAGCAAGTC
Organism: Myripristis jacobus; assembly: GCA_900302555.1. Classification (NCBI taxonomy): domain Eukaryota; kingdom Metazoa; phylum Chordata; class Actinopteri; order Holocentriformes; family Holocentridae; genus Myripristis; species Myripristis jacobus. Next base: position 4,224 of record OMLB01040652.1, read on the forward strand.
TGGGAAGTGCAAACCAATCCGTCATCAGCGCTTCCTACTTTAGAGACGGAGGTTTGTCCCAGTTTGCTCCCATCATCAGACACATGTGTTTTTAATGTCAGTTTGTATAGGTTTAATGCAAAGCCGTCTTTCAGTGCTGTTTTGTTGTTTTACTGTTGTAAACTGCGCTGAGCCACTTTGTTGTGATACTGCACTTTAAAGAAACTTTGACTTGACAGCAGCAATACTCAAGAGGAGCGTTGTTCTCTGTGAAAACGAGCACAGCGGGGATGCAGCTGGGTAAGAAACACAGTCTGCTGATGTTGTTTGACATCGGTGACGTACAGTATGTTACAGGCGGAAAAGTTTCCGTCAAAAAAAAAAAGTTAAAAATCACGAAAAAAGTGATTCTCCATGTGATGAAATACGGCTTCTGCATCTCTGACTGCTGAGACTGGTTGGTTCAGACTGGCTGGCGAGCAAATTTTATATACACATGTACGTATATAAAAAAAAATGGTTGTGGTTTTCCTGCAGCTACTTGAGTTTACATGCAAAGGTCAGGCCTGGGATTTGGAGGTGGAATCCATTTGTATTAACTTCCTGAGGATTTCAGCCGCTTCCATGCATGAAACATCGTGTGGTGACCTTTACATTCACTTCAGAACACAAACACCGCACTGTCAGTCAGACTGTGACTGCGAGCTAGGAAAGTGTGTGTGTTTGTGTTTGTTTGTGTGTGTGTGTGTGTGTGTCTTTCGCTCCCTCTCTCTCTCTCTCTGTGTGTCCAGCTCGAGGTTCTGACCTTGAATCAGAGCAGAGGTGTGTGAAGTACCAACACCTGATTTGATGTGTGTGTCTGCAAATGGTCTTACAGCTGGATGAACAGGGTGATTACAGTGAATGAACGGTAAACACGACCACCACTGTTATTATTGCAGCCTCAATGTTTGATTTCACACCAACGGTTCCCATCCATTACAGTGTGGCATGCATCGCTTTAAGTGTTTTTTTTATTGCAATGCAGTTACCGGAGTGAATTTAAATTGCAAAAATGTCGTTTAAAGGCAGAATGAGTCAGATTTTCCTACAAAACAGTAAAGATAATCCTCTCCATCATGACTGTGAGCCACTAGCAGTGTGTGTCGGTGTGTGTGTGCAGAGACCCTGTCCTCTGCCTGGGATTTCTTGCTTCGCTGAGGTCGGGACGCTTCTGGGCGTCGGCCTTTGGGTGGCAGGTGTGCAGCTCCCAGCCAATCACAGCGCAGCACGGTGCCAGATCCATAGGCATCCAATAGGAAGCTGTGAAAATCGTGAATGTGGGGAAAAAGGAAAGCTCGTTCAAAGCCTGTGCCACAGCGAGAGTGAATCTGGGGTTGAGATGAAGAGCAAGCACTGTTGCCCTGTTTTCTCCCAGGATCGTGGCATTTGAATGAATGAATGAATGAATGAAAGAGTGTTTTATTTCGGTCATTTTCAAGCGACAGAAATCAAATACACCTATGAATAAACAATATCTTATGCACAAATATTTAAACAATACATAATATATCGTTTCCTTTCAGTGGAAAACCAAAACAAATATATAATATATACATAATATATACAAATAAACACTGACTTTTTACATCACTGAGATTTCTTCAGCTCACTTAAATAAGAAAATAAAGTAAATGAAAGACACAAAAACAAAATATGTGTATATTATACATACAGAGGGTTCCAAGGCAGTTCATAAATACACTAGTGTTCATAATTTTGTTTTATATTTACTAATAATATTATTTTAAAATAGCTTTTTAAATCTATTAAGCGTATTACAAACTTTCATTCTTTCATAATTTCATTCCGTCGCCATCCTAGGACTCCAAAAACTAGCTTAGCCAAGGAGGAGGAGCCAACTTTGAACGTTGCAACGACAAATCCAGCCCATTCCGCCTTTAAAAACAGTCATTTTTAAAGAGTATAACTCAATCAAAATAACTTTGTCCATGCAGCAGCGTGGTCAGTGTGATCAAACTGCCCACAGGACAAATGAAGAAAAAAAAAAAAAGTGTTTTCAAAAACTTCCTCTCTGAGGAGCGTTTCCAGTGGCCAGAGACGCCAAACAGCCAAAACAGAGAGAAATAAAAGTGGCGTTTTCAAAACCACCATTGCGGCCAGACACAGTCTCAGTCCACACAGCAAGTGTTATATAATCACATCAGTCCATTATTATAAGTCTGAGCATAAAATATAATGCCCTCATTCATAAAAAGCTCCATTAAAGGGCTAGTTCGCCAATTTTGAAAAGAAATCTGATGTTTTCTCTCTTGCACTCGAGCTGTAAAGGTGCTCTCCTCCTTTCCAAATGCTAACCGTCAGCCTCCTAACATTTGTGGAAATAAACACCTTAACCCCATCAACCTGCGGCTGACGGGCGTCTGGAAAGCAGGCTACAATACAAACTGTCAGCCGTCTTTTAGTTCCAATCCGGCCGCCAAAAAAATAAAATGTTGCCATGTTTTAACGTTTAGACGCCGCGACTATTAGCGCTGACATCTTTCCTTTTGATTCCTGTTTGCTCTCTCTCTCTCTCCCATCTCTCTCCGGTAGTCTTCCACTCCTCCGCCACGATAGCAGTCATTTCATCTTTTACCTGCAGTCAGCTGGAGCCTCAAAAAAAAAAAAAAACTTCTCTTTGCTGCTGTTGAAGTCGTCAGAAACGTCAGTCTAAAGCTGAGCTGTTAGTGGCGATGCCGGCGTGGATGTGCACACACACACACACACACGCCGCTTCATCCGTACACACTGTCACACGCCGCACCGCTGTGACTCCGCAGGTTTGGATTCAGCGGAGAGAAGTTGGGCACGTTTTTGCATCTCTAATACATTTCCATTTCCCCGACGTTTTTGTCAAGCGAGCTGTTTCTGAGCGCTGCCTCCCCACCAAACTGGAAGGATCCGTGTCATGATCACGTTTACAGCGTGGCCCGTGCTGAACGCCATTCAGGATTTGGCAAAGTGGGACAGCAGGTCAGATTAAAGTGGGACACTCTCCTCCTCTGCTGTGCGTTTCAAACTCTAAGCTGCTCCGAACGTGACTTCATGCACTCCTACTAGTTTTTTTTAATTAATAACCCAAATCTCTGTCGCGATGAAAAACCAAAAATATAGGATAATCATAAGAGTTGTGGATTTAACTCGGTCCATTTCCTGCAGAATTGAGCATTTTCTTTTGGTGAGACTTTCTAATTTTCCTGCCCTACATTTATCTGATGGCTGGACTTACTAATTACCTTTCAGAATAAAAGCTTTTCCATGCAGTTCATCAGATGTGCTGCCAACAGGATGTGGAGCCATTTAATGCAGCAAGAATTGAACTCCTCCACCTATGACTGCTTTTCATACTGAAGTAATTTCATACTTAAACTTAATTTTTATTTTTAATATTGCTGTGCTTTTCCTGAATGAACATTTTGAATGCAGGACTATGACTTGTTTTTTTCTGTCATGGTTATTGCTGCTCTTACACGTCTACATTATAATAAGAAATGTTTTGCACAAACGCACATGAGTGTGTTGAAATGCATTAGTGACATATTCACCTGATTTGAGTGCAATAAAACAGATTTCTGTGCATTCAAACGCTCATGGGACTCATGAGCCTTTATCTTTTGATGAAATCCTAAACTGGCACCGTTCTGGGGGGACAGTTTTGAGGCATTTTCTGATTAAAAAAGAAAAAAAAAATCAATCGAGTGTCTGTTAGGAGCTTTTCTTCCTTTATTTCTGGAGTGAAACCAGACTCCACAGCACCTTCACTGGATATTTATGATGCTGTTGCCTTCACGGCGCTGCGAGCTATAGAGGAGCGATCCTTTGGAGCTGGAAACCGTCCAGTCCCCGCTCCCGAAGGTGCAACTGGGAAGTGAGAAAATCAGTCTAACAGACGAGGCTCCAAGGAAAGATTAGGAATTTTATTTTATTTTATTTCATTTTGTTTTTTAAGTCCACAGGGTGAACAGAAGTAGAGGAGAATGATATATAATTTTCACATGTACTGACTGTATCTGTATCTATTTTTTGCCAAATTGTGTATAAAATTAGAATTTAAAATAGTAAAAAAGCTCACTCTAAATAGCAGAAATATGTTTAAATTTGATGTTAACTACTTTTGCTGGTAAAAGTTAGTCAGTTTACTTGTGACTCAAACTGTACTCATTATTTCAATATTTGTTGCAATATTTTTTTTTTTTACCTTGTTGTTCACGGTCACCGTCCATTTTCTGCAACTTTTACTCCAAATTTCACTCCATATATTTACCCGCCTCAGCGGTTTCTGCTCAGGGACGACGCGAGAAAGTCATGCTGTCAGTGTGAAATAAATAAACCCAATACATCATTGCATCAATAAAACATAAAATGATCAGTCTTCAGTGTTGTGTGTGTGTGTGTGAGTGTGTGTGTGTGTGTTGGGAGGGTGGGGTTCAGCACAATGATGTAAGGTTTATGAGTGACAGTGTGTGTCTTTCACCTGGACGGATGCAGTGTGTGTTTCTGTGACCTGCTGGGCTTCATCTGGGAATAAATGCAAAACCGATATTTCATAATTTACAAATTACAGTGAAACTCTTTTGTTATTATAAGATAATTACGGGGTAACACAACCAAATTCTTGGGATTTAAGAGGTAAAATCCTGAGAATGAGTAACTTTTTAAGTACTTATGGTGTAACAGGCATCACTTTATTGTGCACAATACAACCCAATAATACCTTGTATTTCTATTTTTGGTCATTACAATGTAATAATGAGGCTCTTATTAGTACAAAATCTTGCCCTGTAATAACAAAAGAGTTTGATTGTACTTTTTCGGGCTGTAAAATCCAGCGCCGCCCAAAAATCCCCGTCTTAACAAGGCATTTAGTCTCGTATTCAGCATTGAAATCTTGTCTATCTTCATCGGCCGCTGGGACGGGATAATCCCACTTGTTTCCACTGCTAATGAGCCTGTTTTCCAGAATGTTCTTGAATTACAGTGTCATTGTCATGATCCCAGTGGACTGATGTGGCTTAAGTGAAGTTGTCCTTTATTAATCCCCACAGGGAAAACTCAAACGTTTGACTCATCGTCGAGTGTGAGGAGTGATGGGCAGCCCGGGGAGCGGCTCCGGCTCTGAGCCAGCGAGCCGGCACTGACAGGAGGATTAAACTAACGTACATGTTTCTGCCGGCTCAGTGGCAGATTCAAACCCACAACCTTCGTGCTGCGAGGCAACGGTGGCTAATCTCTGAGCCTAATTTCAACATACGTCCCAGAAAAACGTCCTTGAAATAAGTCAAACTTCATTGGAAACAAGTGAGATTATCCGATTTTTCAAATGATATTGCGTGCTTTTAAATTTTGAATAAATTAAGTGAATGGGTGTCTCACTTGCTAAAATGCAGTCTATAGTATATTTGGCTTTTTTTTCCAGTGTTATTGTTCACATCTGACAAATGCTAAGCTCCTCCATGCATCTTTCTCCAGCTCACACTGACCATGAAACACAAGATCTGTGTCACACATGTGATGTTTCACACTTGGGACACTCTCCGCTGCAGTGTGAACGTAATGCATCTCAAATCCACATCAACCTTGGTGCACAGATCCACCCTGGGAGAGGAAACTGAGTCAAGCAGCACGGCGTCCAGCTGGGACTGAGGCGTGCTTGTCAAAACCGTCCCATGAAGCAGGAAAAAAATCGATCGCCTGGATTTGGCGGACAAGGAAAAAGCGAGACGGGGCGTTTACTGTCGTTTTTTAAAGGTTGTAAACATTACGCGAGGCAGCGTCGTGCATGACAATCTGCTTCTCGGAGATGGCTTTAACTGCCAGGTGTAAACATAATCCAGATGTGAAATGCATGATAATGATAATGACGGTGTTGATGTGCACACAGGGTCTGCGTGAGCGCTGCCACTCTGGGAATTCGGTCCCCGTCTCTGGCAGCGTTGGCGCCGCTTTTGCTCCCTGATGAGGGCTTTGAAACGGGGCTCAGTGATTACAAATCCAGACTAATTATCACTCTAATGACAAAATCCTGTTGTTTCCTGTCTTTGTCATCCATTCAGCAGCTGCAGGAGCCTGCTGGCTGACACACGTCCAAATTAGCTGACAAAACGCTGCGAGCTACGTCTGCTGATATCACATTAATGACATAATTAACACCAAATCTATCCTTGACGCCAGTTTGGAAATCCTAACTGGGATGATGGACTGGCCCGGTGATTGTGTTAATGTCCAACAGACACCGAATCTCATTTCCTCCCACCTATCCGCAGAAAAATTAAATCCAAAATATCCACCCAAAATTGTGACAGACTGCCGTGTGAGAGGATTCAGAATAATCAAAAGTGGCAGCGAGATGGTTTGCGTGGCCGGACGGTGAAAGGTGACAGGTGGTTACATCATTACGCACAGACTCCGGTTGTGTTTACATTGTTTCTGCAATGCACCATGGGAAACAGCTGTATTTGTTTTGTTTTTTTTACGCCATACTTGCTGCGAGGTTGCATCAGCTGAAAAAAAAGCAAAAAGCTGAGCTAGTCTGGAATTTGGAAATATGAGCGACCAACATATTTTGCCCATCGGTGATGCATGGAAGATCTTGTATTTTCCCAGCAGAAAGACGCGAGTTTATGTGAGCTGCTGCGTTTGTTGGCGGTGCAACAGCAACTCAACGTAAAGCGTGATGAAAACTCGGCGTGGGCTCGTGGTTTTTCATGAAAGAGCATAAAAATTCAAAGTCTCTCTCTCTCTCTTTCTCTTTCTCTCTCTCAGGTATAAGGCCATAGTGAACCCCATGGACATCCAGACGTCCAGCGCCGTGTTCTGGACGTGTCTCAAGGCGGTTTCCATCTGGCTGGTGTCCGTCCTGCTGGCTGTACCCGAGGCCATTTTCTCACAAGTCGTCTCCATGCAGGTGAAATGAAACATCACTGCCAGGGAGGCACGCTGATGCTGTAGAGGCTCTATAGGGAAACTACAGGTGTCTGTGTCTGTCTGTCTCTCTCTGTGTGTGTGTGTGTGTGTGTGTGTGTGTCTCGCTCTGTTCGTGACCACACGCTGTTTGTCACTTAAATCACGAGGCTGCACTCTCAGCAGACACGGGCCACATTTAATTGGATAAAACCGAAAAATTGATTTTAACCGCAGTGGGTCGGCACAGCGGGAAAACAAGCTAAGCGGCCGTTGTGAAGACCTCTCCCTGTTAAAAGTGAGACCTAACAGGAGCCCAGCCAAGTGAAAATTGAAGGCCCCTCTCCGGTGGTTTCCTGACCTCAGAGAAACTCCTCTTGAAAGTAATGCATGATTGATTATCTCCATCAATAACAGTGAGTTTCATTATGGTGAATCATGGCCGTGGCTGGTGGTGCCAGCTGTTTGTAATCCGCTGTTTCATTATTTTACCAACGACGTGTTTTTTGTCTCTGGTCTTGGTGGAAACGGCTGTGTCTGGCAAATGGAGGTCCTCGCTTTTGGAATAGAGCTGAAATGTCTTTTGAACCCATTACACTCACCACTTTGGATCTAATGACCAAACAGCAGGGAGACAGGAAACGCCTTGTTTTCTGCTGGGAAACCGTCCCAACCAGTCAGAATTTAACCAAGCCGAGTGATATGTGATCATATACAACCAGGAGGTATAAAGACGGGCGACTTTCCCCATATTTTTGAGTTAGCCTTGACGTTATTGGTTTACTGCTTCTTCCAAATTGCAACATTAAAGCACAAAGAGAGACCATTTGGACTGTCCTCTGCTTTAATGAAACTGTGTTCAGCCTCAAGAAGACTGAGCATTTATTTAAACGGGAATGGCAGCGCGGTGAATCCACTTTATTATGTTGGTTTAGGGTTTAGGTTGGGTGAGGGTTTATTTCAAGGCTGTTTTAGCCAACAAATTGTCCGCAGCAGTTGTGGGCCCTATTTTTCCCAGAACTCCATTGGGATTCATAGTAACATGCGGTGAACGCCCTCTTCAAGAAAAAAATGTGGCTATTTTTTTAGATTTAAGTGCTAAATTTACTGAAAAAAATTGAAAAAAATGTGATTTGAGCCCAGAATCACAATCTTCTCACCAGCATCTGGACTTTGAAGAGACATCGCCGTGAACTGGGCCGATTCAGAAGAAAACAATCTTGTGATTCTGGGCTAAAATCACCAGGATTTCCTTGTTTCTAAAAGCCATTGCAAAGTAGAGTTTGATGAGGCGATCAGCTGCAGGCCTGATACACGGCGAGCAGCAGCGTCTGCAGAGTGAGGCTGATCCAACCTCACAAAGTCAACACATGTGGCTCGTTTATAAGAATAAGAGTATAAGAAAGGTACAGTGGCTCTAGTACATCGTCGAGGATTTGAATCTGTCAAACAAAGGTTGAAGGTTTGATTTAGGATAATGATCCATGATCCCCTCTGAGTTTATGGATGACTGACAGCCTTAGAATGTCCTCCATATGTTGGGCGAAGCTCAGTTCATTGTCCAGTGTTGAATCTGAGGTATTTGAAGCCGTTAACCATGTCAAAAGTTTTGTTGTTTATGAGGATGGGGTGCTGGAGTGACGGTGTACCTTTGTTTTCCTGGCATTGAGATGACAGAAGCAAATCAGCACACACACACACAATCAGTGTGCTGGAGATGGATCAGATTGAGGAGAGTGTAGAGTTGGTGTAGCCTCCGGATCATCAGATCCCTGGCGAAGGTGCCGGGGGAATCCAGGTGGTGGAGGAGGAAGAGGAGGAGGTGCAGCAGGCTCCTCCTGTGACCCTGGAGGCAAACTGGAGGGGGTCCAGTTGTTGGTTCAAAACTGGCAGGATGGTTTGTAGCAGCAGATTCTCCAGGAACCTCATTATTATGGATGTGAGAGCAACGGGATGGCAGTGATTGAATCCTGCAGGTCTGTTTTTTTTTTCTTTTGGGCCAACTTCTGTAGGTCTGGGATTATTGCGGTTTTCCGGAGGGCACACCGGTAAGATTTGCAGAATACTGATTGGAGAATTGGCAAGAGTTCCACGGTGCAGGGCTTCAGCACAGTTTGTCGGGAGTCTTACGTGGCTTACACCGGTTAATCTGCCGCCGCACATCCTCCACTGAAAAAGAGCCCGGCTCGCTGGGGTCCAGTGGAGGGAGGTCCCTCAGCTCTTTGATGCATTGATCTGTGAAGCCCCGAGGGTCGAAACGAGTCACGAACGAGTTCAGTTCAGTGGTGAGAAGTTGTGTGTCAGGTGACTGGGTTCACATCCACCTGGAAAGCTTGTGTAGTGATAAAGCTGATATGCAACACAGCTTTGGGCCAGAATTTACCGCAGTTTTAAAAGTGATCAATACAATTGCAAAGGGATTGTGTCCACCTGAGGTTATTTCTGGCAGAAAAGCGCTGGCGAGGTGTTGGGAAGTGCTGAGACGAAGAGGAAAACACGCTGCAACATCAGTGGGTTTTGTATCTTTGACAACAATACTGAAATATCAGCATCACCGCTCTACGGTCCGGCTGATCTGCTCCCACAGATGGGCTCTTGTTAACACTGACACCTAGATGACAAGTTGATGACTGGTCGCCTGGAAAGGAGCAACGGATGAACACCGGTCCCTTTCTGAGAAGTTCAGAGTTCAAGTTTATTTAAAGTCCAGTATCACCATTTGTAGTCTCAAAGGGCTTCACATGCCCACGTCTTCACAGCAAACAGGGAAAGACTCCTCAAAATCCAGCGGTAACGGGGAAAACATGGAAGAAAAGGGCCTGTGGTCTTGAGAAATGACCACAGAGAGAGGAGACCCTATACCTGGCCGGACAGGTGGGCAACAGGTGCCGACCCAGTGAGCAAATTACAAGTAGAAGCACTCGAAAACCTCATTGTGAACACCTGAGAAAAGACACTGTATGGGCACGATCCCTAATTCAAACAGCCTAACCTGTGACAAAATGCCAGCCTTGTCCCATAAAGAAACCGCAGAATATGGATGGACTCTTAACACCTGAAATTTAAATATAAACGCTCATTTTTGGCTTTGAAACATCACAGAGAATCAAAGTTAATCGATGATTTTGACACAAAGGTCTGCCTTTACTCTCATAAATCATTTCAGCTTGGATTTGGCCAGAACCACAAAAAATCTCCTGCATGCCCGGCAGCTTCTCTGCTGGCACAGTTTTCGGACCCGTTGTCCTGCGGCTGCGTTGTGACCTCCGCCCACTTTCAGACTAAATCTCAGTCATTCGTCACTTTCTGATGAAGGCTCCTGTCGGCCGGGGGGCTTTGAAACTTTGGCGTCTTCGTCTCGCCGGGGGTTTTCACCGCACATGGCGGCTATAAACTTTATTGTAGTGAAGTTATGAATGACAAGTGCTTCCATTTTACTGTTTCAATCTGTTTTATAGCTGCTCAAGATTTACTACATTGCCTTATCTCTTCTCTGTCCTCTTTTCTTTTTTCCTTTTTTGTTTTTTCACCTTAATTTCTGTCCTCTCTTCTCCTTTCACTGACTCTTTTCCTCTTCTTCCCTCTGCTTTTGCTTCCTCTGCTCTCCCCTTTCCTTACCCATTTCTGCTCTTCTTCTTTCCTTTTCCTCTTCCTGTCCTTTTCCTTTTCTTCTCTCCTGCTTTTTGTTGGTTTGAGCTCCTCACATTTTCTCCTCACGTCTTTTTCTCCCTCTCTTTTCCTCTCCTCCTTTCCCTTTGTCCCCAATCTCATTTTCTTGTTACTCTCTCCACTCTCCTGTTGTTTCCTCCTCCCTTCGCTCTGCTTCCTCTTATTTCCTTCCCACTCTCTCCCCACTTTCCTCTCCTCTTTTAACGTTCTCCTCCATTTCTCTCCTCCTCCTGCCTCCTCAGGGCCACAGGGACAACACCAACGTGACCTTCGTCAACTGCGTCCCCTACCCGTTGTCCAATCAGATGCATCCCAAGATCCACTCGGTGATGATCTTCCTGGTCTACTTCCTGATCCCTCTGGCCATCATCTCGGTGTATTACTACCACATCGCCCGGACGCTCATCAAGAGCGCACACGACATGCCAGGGGAGGTCAGCGAGCACTCCAAGAGACAGGTGAGCCGCGCCGCATGAATCAATAACGATGTGTTTAATTGCAAAACCCTGATTCCTGGTGATCTCCTCGGCCAGACGATTAGCCGAGTCTGAGCGGGCAGCATTCGCTCAGCGGCGTTTGCTCACAAATCAGTGTTGCTTTGACCTGGTTCTCGTGTTGTTGTTTTTTAACGCTCGCCACTTGCCAGTCAAGCGAATGCGTGTTCCTGCACAACAAGGAACAAGAGCTAATCCAAATATGAGCAAGTAGGAACTAGACCTGTTTCTAGGGACTGTGTGTGTGTGTGTGTGTGTGTGTGTGTGTGTTCAGCTGAGTCGATGATGCAGTCTCCCAAGATGGTGCGAAACGTATAACCCTGATGGAAATGCAGGTGCTGTGTTTGACTGAATTTCTTTTCCTGGTAAGTTGTTTTTTGTGTACCAAAGTATTTGGTGAGTGCTCCGACTTAATGAGAATAATACCTTTATTTGTATAGCACTTTTCAAAACACACAGTTACAGTGCTTCACAATAAAATAGTAAAATAAAAATAATAAAGTAAAATACACTGAAAATTAATAAAATAAAAACAAAAGTGTGGATAAAACAAAAACAAAATTACAATAAAAACAAAAGAGGTCCCCATAAAAAGGCCATACGGTAAAAGTGAGTTTTAAGAAGGGATTTAAAACATGACAGAGAGTTTGGCTGCCTGAGGCCCCTCCAGCAGGGCCTTCCAGAGTCTGGGGCCCCAAACAGCAAAGGCACGGTCACCTTTCGAGACCAACCGAGAGTGAGGGACCTCCAGAAGGGCCCGGCCAGAGGACCTCAGGCTCATAGGGGGTTAACATTTCTCGGATATAGGGAGGAGCCAGGCCGTTTAAAGCTTTAAAAACAAGTAACAGCACCTTAAAATCAATTCTTAAACTCACAGGAAGCCAGCGGAGGGCAGCTAGAAGGGGTGTAATGTCACTTCTCCTGGTGTGAGTTAAGAGTCTGGATCAGTCGTCGTCTGTGAATGTTGTGTTGGCTGATACCAGAGTCGAGCGCATCACAACAGTCGAGTCTGGACGAGATGAGGGTGTGAACGATAATTTCAAAAAGTGCGGGGGAGAGGAAAGGACGGATTTTCGTCAGCTGTCTCAATGTAGTCTGGAGTGCTCCAACTTCATCGTTACTCCATTTCGCTTCTTCAAACGCTCCACAGCTAACTCACAAAAAAAACAGAGAGAGGTTAGACTTGTACTGTGCTTAGTGATCTGTAAGTCGTAACAAACAAATACCAAGGCGCACTGCTTTGCAAAAATGAAAAGTCTAGTCTAACCCTAACCCTAACCCTAACCCTAACCCTAACCCTAAGTCCAGTTGACCTG
>OMLB01040657.1:2229-15468 GCA_900302555.1 Myripristis jacobus
TTTCCAGTCCAAAAATCCTCTCTCTCTTTTTCCCTTTGTTTCTCTTTCTCTGTGGATGTGTGAGCTTGCGTGTGTGTCTTGTGTGTGTGTGTGTGCGCACATTTTAGTCAGTCCAGTGTGTGTGCCAAGTATACTGGGAAATTCGCACAGCTTCAGCAGAGTATCGTCAAAGAGAGAAAATGTATTTCTATCATTATGTATGGGCACAAAAAAGGTAATAATGAACAAGTGGATCTCTTTACATTGACCCACTCAGAGAGAATGGATCGCTGAAGCCACTGGAAATGTTAAATTGGAAAAGGTAGCTTTTAGTCTACCAGATAATAATGTAGTATATGCTGAAACATGGGTGCCTATTGAAGCATTTTTAATTTTACTGTGAAGGGAAATATGGAAATTCTTTTCTTTTTGGACTGGTACTGTTTTAGGGAAGCTCTTCAATAGAGTTCGATTAGATTTGTAATTTTGGTTTAGTCTTTTCTCTTTCTCATTCTCTCTCTCTCTCTCTTTCTCTCTCTCTCTCTTTCTCTCTCTTTGTCTTTGTTTGTTTGCTTGCATGCGAATGTCTGAGTTATATTATTGTATTTCTGTTCTGGTGCAGTTTTGAAAACTATTTATTGTAGAATTGATCAGTACAACACTGGCTGTCACTTCTAATTTTGATCAGATTGCACGCTTGTGTGCATGAATATGATTTATTACCATTCCAGTGAAGAGTTCATGCGCCCTGTGTCCAAAGGCTGTTCTTCAGGTTGTTTGTCAAAGTTGCATATAGCAACCGAAAATATCAGTGTCAGCACCGGCACTGCAGTTGCCATCACACTGGTTTAACCTTAATATCTGTCCATGCACAAACATCTGTACAGTACAGTGTTTATATTGCATTTGTATATGTGAACATGAATGTGTGTGTGTTTCCTGCCTCCTTCCTGACCTGACTGATCCTCTTGACAGCATAGTGAAGCTTCTCTGGATCGAACAGGGGTCAGAAACTTTGGCCGACCTTGATTTGAGTCTTCTTGGAGCGTCAAGTCGGGTAGAGGAAGTGTCAGCAGTTTTACTAGCGACTCCTCAGCGTGTTCCAGGGTAAGCAGGCCTTCTCAATCAATCACAGATACAAACATCTGAATGGTTTCCAAATGCTAATTGGAGCCAGTCCTGCTCAGGCCTCGCCTGAGGGAGGACAGATTCCTCCGAGTCAGTAAAAGGGAATGTTTGGACAAGGCGAAGACGCCATTTGAATATAAAGGGGAACAGCGTGATGTAACACATACTGAATTACCGTAAGAAAAAAAAAGGGTCCCATTTGACTATGCATAAGCCGTCTTTTGTTAAGTAGACTCTCAGTGCAAATTCATCATCCTCATATGTTGTATAAAATGGTTTTCTGGGTATGAATACTTTGAGCTCCTATGAAGCTAAAGAGCTTAGCCTCTAAATACCCGACATGCCATTTAAGTTTTTCCCAACTAGGAAGAGCCTGATTCCATTCCAAGGACAATCTGGACCCTTTTGTGTGTATGTGTGTACTTGTGCAAGTGTGTTGTATAAGTGGGTGGATGCGTGTGCGTGTGTGTTTGTGTGTTTCAGGCAATGACATTATAAACATCCCATAATTATCTCTGATTACCGTGGGGACCCCTGACTCCTACAAACCCACAGCTGTTCGGCTGCTATCACAGCGGTTGGAGGGCCTGTCACATTCTCAGCTTTGCCGTAATCTGTTCCCCATGGAAATCATTATCTGTGCTGAAATGCATTTATTTACCCCGAGCTGCTCTTGTTCGTGACGTTTCTCTGCGTCATGTTGCAGACCAATTTCTGTTGCCAAAACTTAAACTGTCTTGAGATTTTAACCCAACAAACTTTAGCCATGTTGTCAGAATACCACACTGTTACACAACAGCACTGACACATAACAAAGCTGATGGCAATCAGTGCAACACACACCTCCACCAGCGCTATGAAAACGTCAGTATATATGCCAGTTGCTCATGTGGGAACTTTCACCAAGTTAATCATTTTGCCAGTGCCTGATTAACAGCTTTTCTCATACAGGGAGACAAGTTTCATGACTGTGCCTGGAATAGAAATGATATGTCTGCTCTGATTTTTGCCACTTTGAAAGATTTTAGCCAGTTATCACAACAGCATGTAACCGATCAGCAGTGTACGTGTTCAGTGGCCATCAACACTGCCTTTCTGTGACCGTACCATGATTTTGGAAAACTTGCTTGCTTTCCCTCTGAGGTGAACTTGTGTTGCAGCAGATTGCAAAATGCATAAGACACGCAGAGCACAAGAAACATAAAATGCTAAATAAAACACATAAGTGCATAATTATACAAAAACAATATCAGTAACAATAAATCAAAGACATGAGGGCAGGACACTAAAGATTATAGTATTAAAAAATTAAAATGTTATTAAAATATTGTAAAAGTTCAAAAATAAAGCTCATAATATAAAACGTGCAAAAGCTAAAAATACTTATCAACTGTGCAAACTGAGTAAAATAATGACACAAAGTATTTTTTTATGCATTGCTTTTTATTCCAGGCTGATTAAGCGTAAGCCCAAAGATAAAAAGTGAAATTCCTCCTTGAGACGATGGCTCAGACGGCCCATAATTCATCTGGTTTTCATGACAGGAAAATGGATTTTAGCTCTGCAGTGTTTGATTAAGCCAATAAAGGCGGTTTCCCCTCTTTTTGTGTCTCCTGTTGGGCTCGTGTTTCATGGTTAAATCTTATGGTGTTACATTAATCTATTCAGAAAATGTATACTTTTACTGAGAAGTCACGCTCACTTACCAATTCTTTGGTTAAATTATCCAAAGTCTCAGTTTACATTGTTTACTTCAAGACTTTGCATCTAACAAAATGTTACCCTTCCTCTCTAAACCAGCAATAGCAATTTATTTTTTAATAAGGGGAAAGAAATGATGAATTGAGACTGCTTGCCACCATGTTTTTGTCATCATAATGGTCCCGTAACACTGTGCAAGTATTAGTTTGCACAGATGTTAAGGACTAGGATGTTTCCATGCCATGAGAGCACTTTTAATATGAGAGGAAACAAGGCATCTTTACA
This sequence comes from Myripristis jacobus, assembly GCA_900302555.1. Classification (NCBI taxonomy): domain Eukaryota; kingdom Metazoa; phylum Chordata; class Actinopteri; order Holocentriformes; family Holocentridae; genus Myripristis; species Myripristis jacobus. The sequence goes on from OMLB01040657.1 coordinate 5,323, forward strand.
GGCTTTCTTATAATTAAACCTGGTCTGTGTCTTAAAACCCAGCACAAGTGAGAACAATCTGTCTTCCCACCTCAAAAAGCCGACGGAAAGGGGACGCAGTTAGAAACAGAAGGCAGTTTGACATGGAATTCAACATTGTTTCAGTCGATATGTTGGATGGGTCGCACATTTTCCTTCAACTCACAGGACTCAGGTCCAGGTTCCAGCTCATAAAGACCTTTTTTTTACTGTGAGTAATTTTTTTGGTTTTAAGCTTTGTCTTTAAGCATGACTAAAGCCTTTTCTTTTTCTTTCTTTTTTCTTTTACATTTTTTTTTCTGTGTTATTTGATGGTGACTGCTGGGAGCGACAGGACAGGTAGGGGAGAGAGAGGGGGCTGCCTGCAACAAAGGGCTTTGCTTGGATTCGAACCCAGGCTGCTGTGGTGAGGTACATGTGCTCCCCTCCCAGGTGAGCCACCAGAGCCCTGAAGCTCTTTCCTAACCTTAAACCAAATAGTTTGAGTCACCTAACCTCAATCATAACTTTAAATCTATCATTAAACAAGGTTTCTGTACTTGCCAAAACATGTAGTAAACAATAATTGTGTCAACGACACATAATGAACACTTCAGAGTTTGCACTCGTGTCACAAAATGACATGAGATTGAACTTATGTAAGTTATCATGACCCAGTTCTGATGTTTCCATGAGTCAGACCCAAACACGGTGACTTGATTTACCGGACTAAGACTAGGACTCTCCGTGTATGTAAACATAACTAAAGTTGGAGTTTGTCCTGGTTGTGTCATGGCTGCTACACTGCTGCCCCACTTGTAGTAAATCTCTTTCCTCCCTGTACTTCCCCCTCCCGTGAGTGTCTCACTGAGGCCCGGTGTCTTCTCCTCATGTGATGGAACCAGAGTAGTGGCAAATCTTCCACTCAGAGAAAGCCAATTCTCAGATTTCTCTTCTGCAGATACCTCAACCTGTTAAGATGACACTAAATGATGATAAAAACAGTTTCTTCTTACTTTGCTTCAATAGTTCCATACAGTGGAGACATTTGACTTCTCAGAAAAATCATCTTTTTTGTCTGTTTTCCCTAAAGCATCTCAGTCCTCAAACAACAAACAGATGAATGATACCTTATCTTTTGCAATAAGTATATCTGAATACAGTTTAATTGCAGAGGCTGTAACTGTAATCACATGGGAACCACCACCTGAAATTAGCCCTTTGTTTTTTTTTTTTAAAAAAGGTGTCAAATGTTTTTTGTTTCTCAGAATTAGATCATATTTCCCATGAACCCTGTCGCTTTCTGCCACACAGAGGACGCTGACATTCGATCCCCCTCCAGTCCATGCCGTCACTCCGTTTTGAAGAGCAGTAAAGCGATCCTGCAGATTTCTCATTAAAGTGAACCCAGTAGCACACAATGTCAAATGCAGTGTCGAGGTCAAGAGGCTGCCAGCTTTCTCCAGGACAGCAGAGTTTCTTTGCAGTAATTATACTAATGTCTTAAAATGATAGAATAACATGCAGATATTAAAATGCTACATGCCGCACCTTTAATGGAGCAGACATGATCACACCAAGATACTACAGAGAATTTCTACAAATCTGTGCTCATATTCTTCTGCATTACCACACAAACACACACACACACACACACACATGCTTGCTCCCATACACCCACCATACCTACATACCAGCCCTTCCCTGGGGATCAGCAGTCAGCCACAGGCTCCTTACTCAGCGGCAATGACACAGCAAGAGACGGGAGGAGGAGGAGGAGAAATAGAGGAGCAGACAAAATGAGGGGAAATATAGCGAGAAAGGAGACATGGGAAAGAGAGTGACTGCAGGTGGGAGGTAGGACCCGGTAGTTTTTCTCACACAGCTCTGTGAAGGATAACATGAATTTGTTTGGTGGTGCATTTCTGAGGTAAACGGCATTTAGCATTTTCCCCAGGGAGGAGCTTTGCTTTCACAAAAAAACACACACACAGGCAAAACAGAGTCAGCCAGCGATGTAGTGGAAGGTGGTAATGTGGTCCAGTGTGTTCAAACCTGCTGCAGTGTCCTTGAGCAAAACATTGAATCCCCACCAGCTGCAGGGCTGCTGGTCTGCTTTTCACCCCTGACCTCTGACCTGCTTGTGGAGGGATAAGCAGTATTTGTATTAAGCACAAATAAATTCTGTTTACCCATGTTTTTAATTTCCTTACACACAAATGAAACCGTGGAATGCAAGTAATTTTGTTCGTGCGTGTGTGTGTGTGTGTGTGTGTGTGTGTGTGTGTGTGTGTGTGTGTGCGGTGGGGGCGGCTATGCACTGTTGCGCAGAGGGAACGTGGTCATGATCCTGCACTGTATGGAGGTGGGTGGACTCTGGTTACATAACAGGAGAGAGGTTATTTACATTTGTAATGGCCAACATCTCTTTTTTCCAGCAGACCTGCCGCAATGAATCAGTGAAACACTCCTTCACTTGAAATAAGACACACACACACACAGAGGGAGAGAGAGAGAAAGAGAGTGAGAGAGAGAGAGAGAGAGAGAGAGAGAGGGAAATGAAGAGGCAGTTTTATACTGTCCGACTGGGTGAGGCTTAACTGAGACTCTGTGTCTGTTATGTTCATACATGTCTGTCTAGCGTTGTGTGTGTGTGTGTGTGTGTGTGTGTGTACCATTTGTGTGTTATGGGCAGATTCTGAAGGAATCCACCAGAAACTTGGCCCACTGTGTTCTACAAATGTAAAGAACGGAACAATGACCCCTCCCAGGTTGACAGACTGCATGCTGGATTGCCAGGATGGATAAAACATGATATCAGTGTGAAACTTTATCTCACATTTGCTACCAGAGATGATGCTTCAAAACTCGTGGGACATGAAGCCGACAGTCTGGTCCATCAGATATTCAAAATAGCCAAGACCTGCTGGAGCCAAAAGTCAATTACAATACACATATGTAATCAAACCACAAGGTGAAAAAAAAAAACACGTTATAGTAACAGAGTAGACTACACTAGACAAGTTGACTATAACATGTAGGCTAACCTAAATAAGAAAATAATTCCAGTATTAATATCTTTAAGGTTTAATGTTGGCCGAATCTAAGGCAGAGGCACAGCACAGTCAGACGGTCAAAGTCACACAGATTTATTTTGGAAAAGGGGGATGGAGATGGTGAGGGGACGGTAGAAGGACAGATCCAGAGCTGGAGCAGGCGACAGGAGTCAGGACCGCGTCTGGACACAGGAGACAGAATTAGCACAGCGAGACGCAGGACAGAACTGCAGACAGACTGACTGGCTGGACAGTGACTAACAGGAGTAACTGAGTCAACAATCTGGAAGGATCTGGAGGTTTGAGCCGGGCTTAAGTGGTAGGTGGTAGACTGGTGATGATATGCAGCCGAGCAGGCCCGCTCCCGACTCCACACACCTGACTCCAGCCCTGCAATTACAGCACACACTCTAACACACACACACACACACACACACACAGACACTAGGAGGCAGAGGGCATGACAGTCCTGTGTCTAATAACTGCTTTCTTTCACAGGTAGCTGTATAATAAGCAGGATACAAGCCCCCTCCACTCCATGTTGGTGCCCTGACCCCCCTGCCAAGGCTTGTTTTATGAATATATCTTGCACAATAGGCTACTTTGTGTATATTTTACCTCCTCTCCCACACCAAACTGCCAAGACTTAGCCATATACTGTAAAATTACTCTTCATTTATTATTAATATTAAATGACGTCATTCACTAGCATTGAACACCAGAGCCAACAATCCACCAGTGATGAATAGATCATTTTGATGGCTATGTTCTCGTCATGTAAAGCAAACTGACCATGTGCCATTTTCCCCAAAAAACTTGGTTTATTAAAGTGAACCCCGATCCTTAATAAACAGTCTTTTTAATCTCTTTGTTCATAATATTAAACACTGTCATCTCTTAACCATGCATATTTATCTACGATGTAAACTGATAATAATGGCTGTGATGGTCATATTTATATTCATACAGAATATAATTAACAAATAAATTGTTCTCAGTATTGCAAATATACACAGTAGAATGAGATGAGCTTATGCCTGTAATTTCAGAGACTCTCGGATCAATAAAAAAAAAAAAACTCATCAAGTGAAATTATCCTCTGTCTGATAGATCCATTAACATCTAAGGAAGGGCTGGCATCTGCTGGAGGAAAAACAAGACAAAATTTGATGTCAAATCAATCAATCAATGGAATTTGTCCCTTCCAAGATAACATCAAAATAAATGAAATGATAAATAATTACAACAACAACAACAACAACAATAATAATAATAATAATAATAATAATAATTCTTTAAGGGGACTGTAGCTCAAAGTGCTTTTCAATTAAGTGGAGTCAGAAAAGAAAAAACAATAAGAGTATAAAACAGGCATTTAAAAGCAAGTCCAAATCCTGCACAATAAAACCAAGCAATCAATATAAAATAAAGGGTAGAGGCAGTAAAAGTCAGTAATTTTTATACAAAATATAAAAGACAGAGATGAAACAAATTACAATTAGAAACAGTAAGATATGTAGAAACAAAGGAGGACATAAAACCATAAGACAAAGGAGGACATAAAACAGTGAAATATCTAAAAGAACAAAATAAAAGAATAAAACACAGGAAGCGTGACAGTTAGTTAAAAGCAATTCTGAATAAATAAATAAACATCTCTTATAGCCGTGGGTAGAGACTTCCATGATTTTGGTGCAGAATTCAAAAAAGGCTGAGCTGAGATGACAATAAAAGGAACTTGAACTTGAACACAGTGTCAGAAATCAGAGTTGTTTCCTGTTGCTGTGTTAAACCAGGAAAACTGGAGGTTTCTGCGGTCAAGCAGTCCATCAGTAAGTGTGCACTGAGCTGAATGTGGGAGATACGGTTTCTTTTTAGGAAACACGTGGCGTAGTGTTCAGCTGCTGCATCATTTAGATAAATGAGCCGCTCTCCTTCTTTTTCAGGCTACAGCTGTTAAGAACTGAGTAATATTGTGCCGGGGCATTTGATGCACTGACAGCACTTGGACACAAAAACGCAGACACCAAGCCAGTGGGGCCAGCAGGAGATTTTTGTATGACTAAAATCTGAATAATGCTGATGACATAGAACTGTACTGTTCCCAAATGCATGACCGGGAGAGCAAGAAATCATTGCAATGTGGTGAATCAGTGCAAAATTGCTTTTTGATTGCTTAATAATGAGGATTAGAGTGTGGAAACTCTCTGAAGTCTTTAGTTTATTAGCTGAGGAGCATTTCTAGAGAAAGGTGAGGTGAGGTGAGAGGGAGAGCCAGAGCCAGAGAGAGTGGTTCAAAGAAGGTGTTATGAGATTGAGTGCGGACCAGCCAAAACAAAAGGCAGGAGGTGTCTTCCATCTCGGTTGGCTGAGACAGCTCTTCTAATGGAAAACGTAAGCCTCCGACGCAAAACTCCCCATTTTTATGTCACTTTTTGATGTTTTGATGAGGAAACTGCCACAACTTTTCCTCCACCGCTGTCTGATATGACTTGTACACACTCCTGCCTGGCCACTGGTTTTACCAAACAAGCAAAATAAGAGACAACCCACCAACCTACAACAAGACCAGAGAGCTGAGCTAAACTACACTGACAGTCACCACAACCTGTGCTTTGAGCTGTTTCGTTCAGATGGGTTGTTTGGCAAAGCTGAGGAACAAAGAAGAATGATTTTTGTTTTGTTTTTTGTCCATAAATAATAATAAAAAAAAAACAAAACCTGGTCTTACTCCCACTTGGGCAGCAGGGGTTGAACAATGAAACCAAAAATAAGTGCTCAAATTTGATGTTTAGAGTCACAGACCATGTGGACTCTCAGGTTTAGTAATGAAGTGCGATTATTAATCCCATCAGAGCTCTGGGCAAGATAAGCCAGCATGGATTAGGGTCGGATGGGAGTTTATACCAAGAGTGATTTATCATATTTGTTTGAGCAACAAATTTGAAAAATAGCCTCTTGACTAAACCTGAGTGGGAAGGCTGCCGATCTGTTCTGCATTCAGATTTGGCCTCGAAGGTAGAAAACAATCATTTGATCCATGTTTTATAATTTGATCTGGTGTTTTTTGTTCAGGCTGGGCCAACAAGAGGTTAGACGCTCAGAGCAGCCTTGGGCATCAGAATACGGCGCTCCGGGATGCGGACCATGTGGACTCTATCAGAGCTCGTCAGGAAAACATTTTTCTTTTTAAGGATTAGTTGGCATTTCATTTGATGGGGACATTGGAGAGAAACAGGAAGGCAGGGAGAGAGAGGGGATGACATACAGCAAAGGGCCTGGGCTCGGATTCGAGTCCAGGCCGCTGCGGTCAGGACGTAGCCTTGATATGTGGTACGCGCTCTATCAAGGGAACCACCGGGGCGCCGCCAGGAAAACATTTTTCAAATATAAAGCTCAAACAAATATGTGGAAACACTCTTCATCTAAGCCTTCACCCAACCCTTAATCATGTGGGTCTTTCTTTCCATACTCTGGTGGGATTCCTGACTAAACCTGACCACATTTTCGGAATTCCTGAGCCTCAAATTCGGACACCAAAGCCTTTGATCTGCGTCTAAACTCTGACACCTGTAGTTCCTTGCCAAGTGGCTGTATTTGGCAAGTCAAGAGTGAGACCAGCAAGAGCAAAACATATCATTTTAGGAAGTGTGGGTCAAATGATTTTCTACCTTCAAGGCCCAGTGTAAACGCAAACAGAAAGGTAGCCTTCCAGATGAAATGATGACATTTAAATGAGGAGATGTTGATGAAGTATGAATGGTGAAGCTTTGGAAAGTTGGATTGTCTCTTTTTCTAATACATACAAACAAAAAACCTGTGATGGCTCGTGGTAATTGCAAAAAGCTAACTTACAGTAAGCAGCCATGGAATCTGACTATTTGTCTGCCTTGAATTATCAAGCCATTTTTCTGTTCCTCATAAAAGAGACATTTTTAGGTGGACTCATAAGGAGATCCCACATCCTTTGTGTAGTGTGCTGACTTGCTCATGACACATTACTCGATGTGATGTCTCTCCAGCCTTCAGTAAGCAGAAACAGGCATTTTATTGGAATTAGCTCCAATAAAAGGAGCGTTTAAAAACTAAAGCAGTTCTTACAACAATGCCCCGTGCCAAAAATGGGACACATTGAATCAATGTGCCAAAAATAAAATGAAGGAAAACAAATCAGCCAGCGTTCCTCAGCCGGTGACTGTAAAGTGATCTTTCTCATTTGGCGGCGGTCCTCACTCCAAACTCCAGACACATGGTTATAATAATACAAGACCTCAATTTTCCTTCGCTGTCATGCAAAGCAAACAAACAGATAATACTTTAATTTAGTCTCCATTTTAAAGTTACATTAGTTATTGAAATAGCTTTTGTGGAGTTACCTCAGAGTGTCTGGGGGAAGCTGTTTCCACAGGCCTGATGTGTCTCCTGCAGGGAGGGAAGTGGTCTGACAGTGGATTAGGGACTGTGTGTGTGTGTGTGTGTGTGTGCGCGTGTGTTTAAATTGCAAGTCTGGTTTTTCATTGGCAGCACTGGCATCATTTTTCAATCACTTAAAACTACATAGATATATTCTGTATAAGGCTGATTGATATGGTAAGATTATGCATAGAATTTTGCAAATACAGTGTGATTCAGTGATTTTAGCTGGAATGATGAACTTTGGCATTATGATTCACTTTCACTGAAAAAGCTATTAAAGTGATGATGATGTGATTTTTGCTGGGATCTGTCTCAAACAAACGTGTTTTGTTACATCTGGAAAATACAAGATGCAGTCTGGGGTGTCTCAGTAGTAGAGGGGGGACACCCGACCCGGGCCCCTTAGGCCAGATTTGGACAAAAACGTAGAGATTAAGGTCAGGCTCGGATCGGGTTCAGTCACATCAGCATTATGTTAGTGAAAAACGATGGACCTACTGTCTGTTCTGGGCAACCTCCTGTGTAGTTCTGGAGTTTACATGATGACATTGAAGGCAACAGGTGGGATTTTTCAGGAGGTGAATGTAATCTAGCGATGGAGGACAAGCAACATCTGCAGCTAGGGGTCAATATGAGGCCTGATCTGCACTCTATTTAGGGTTTATTTATCTATAAAACAACTTTATTGATTTGTCACACATTTTACCTTTATTAAAATATTACAGCTCCTGTGATTTGGTTATTGCATTTGGCCACATCGCGATTCCAGTAATATGTCAGTTAATTGTTCAGTTGTTAATTCTGTAAATGTAGTAAATCTAATCTAATGCAAATCTAATGTAGCATGTAGTATTTTCTCATCGCGTAGTCCTGCTGTTTTTTTCATTCACATAACCCTTTGTACCTCACGTCACCCGCTAACTTTGAAATTGTCAGTTGTGTTATGTTTTAATAACCTCCACATGCTGTTCGCCTTTCTGGTCAATATTCTTTGATGTATCCTATCATTACTATTTGTATTGACCCAGCTTCCCTGTGGGGATTAAAGCATGAGATTAGATTAAAGTTTTATTAAAGTATTATCTTCTTACCTGTATGTGTGTGTGTGTGTGTTTGTGTGTGTGTGGTGTATGTGTTATAGTTTGGAAGTGGCTCAAAGACATCTTTCACCGTGCTGCTGATTTTATTAACAAAAGGCAGAGAGAAGTGCTCGTCTCTGAGTTTCACTGCCTGCCTGACCTTTATGAGGACAGTTTTTGCAGATAACACCACGTTGACTCAGCTCACATGAGGCTCCTCCTATCTGGATCTATTCACAAACTTGCTGTCAGACGCTCTCACAGATCGCATGACTTTGTAAAAACAGCCGTACAGGTATTCAGCTCAGTCTGTGGAGTAAAAGGTGCCTGGATAATGTGGTGGAAATGTTGGCAATTCATTCTTTACCCGTAAATGCTCTTCAGTCTTGTTAAACCTCTTGAAGCCTCTCATGGGAGTGATAGTTTACACGAGTGGATTCAAATGCAGCATTAAAAACAGTCTCAGCTGCTTGAGAAGAGTGCACCTCCAGTATCTTTGCAGGAGCCAACACAATTTTGGTCAATATTTAAACTGGCCATAATACATTTTGCCTATTTTCAGCAGGTATTGAAAGGGGCTTTGGAAGCAACTAGAACATATTCAAGTTAGAGAGTGATCGTTTTTTCTATATCATCACAGATTTATATCAGTGATGCATGTGTGTGTTTGGGAATGAAGCAGAAAGACTCTACTTCTGTTCTAATTTCATCTCTTCACATGAAATCAAAGAGAGGTAGACGGATACGGACCGAGTGCAGCACTGCATTTATTTTGCACCGCGCTCAAGTTCAATCTGCATCTGAGGGCAGACAGCGAGAGAAGACTGTTCAAAAAAGTCAACGGAGGAAGCAACGGATTCTTTTCTTCACGGTCTTTTTGACCTCTGAAAAGTCAAAGAGCAAAGTCAGTCCCCGTGTGAACGCCTCTTGATGGGAGAAACCATCAACCGCAGTGAATGACCAGTATGTTCTTTATTCTAAAACCACCACAGAGCATTTATTTCTGCGTGAGAAGAGTGGAGGTCACCGTTCACAGCAGCAGACACCCCTAGCTCCATTCTTACCTTCCATGGTTACATTTACAGTTGTGTGTAGGCCTACTATCATTTCTCTCCCCTGTCTTCATAGTCCAGTATTTATACTTTTTCCATTGAAACATGCTGACTCACTACACATATAGTGCAACAGGTGTGAACCCTCCCTAACCACACACACATACACATACACACACACACACATGCACACAAGTACACACACAGAATAATAGTTACCTGAACCAGAGTGAAAGGCCAAGTGTGTTTACACAGCTGTGTAGGTAATGGGCTCTGTGGGGGCCTGTCAAGGCAGAGCTTAGCTAACGTCTCCTGAGCTGTGTGAGCGCATGCATGTGTATGTGTATATGTATGTGTATGTGTATGTGTATGTGTATGTGTGTGTGTGTGTATGTGTATGTGTATGTGTATGTGTGTGTGTGTGTATGTGTATGTGTATGCATGTGTGTGTTTGTCCAGGTTAGGTAATGTCTCACTGTGTCACCTCCCTCTCCAGCTAGACCTCATGTCATCATGACTGAAGTCACACAGCTGAGCTGCGAGTCA
>OMLB01040657.1:15488-26419 GCA_900302555.1 Myripristis jacobus
CAGTATTTATACTTTTTCCATTGAAACATGCTGACTCACTACACATATAGTGCAACAGGTGTGAACCCTCCCTAACCACACACACATACACATACACACACACACACACACATGCACACAAGTACACACACAGAATAATAGTTACCTGAACCAGAGTGAAAGGCCAAGTGTGTTTACACAGCTGTGTAGGTAATGGGCTCTGTGGGGGCCTGTCAAGGCAGAGCTTAGCTAACGTCTCCTGAGCTGTGTGACTGCATGTGTGTGTATGTGTATATGTATGTGTGTGTGTGTGTATGTGTATGTGTATGCATGTGTGTGTTTGTCCAGGTTAGGTAATGTCTCACTGTGTCACCTCCCTCTCCAGCTAGACCTCATGTCATCATGACTGAAGTCACACAGCTGAGCTGCGAGTCAAAGTGACACAAGGCGAGGAGAAAGCATGAAATAGGAACAGTGAACACAGAAATACATGTGACTTTTCTTCCTTGCTGCCTTTAGCTTTTGCAGCTGCAACAAAACCATCATCATGCATCGATAAAACTGCATCTTCTCTCACTTATCCAAGAGAGAAGAAAGGACGTGAGAGGTTATGTGCATCACAGTGTTGTAACGAGGTACAGACACAGGAGTTATGGGTTTGATTCCCACTGTGGTCGGTCTTACTAATACTGTTTTTAGTCATGTATTAGTGAAAAGAGTGTAACATATGTTGTGTAAGTAAAATAAACCATATCTTAATCAGTGTGTGTACAGACTGCACCAAATTCATGATGCATGAACCCAGGATGAGAGGATAGCATGTATTATTGTTTATTGTTATTATTATGGTTTATTATGGCATTTTCTTTTGCAGTTACTGAATCATGTGTTTTTCATGCACATATTCTGACTCACAATGTGCCATAACCAACTGTTCAAGTAAAATAATGTATTTTTGGTATTACATTTTATTTCAGACACCTGGATTCTGTGCTAAATAGATTATTTAATCCTTTTAAGCATTTTCTTACGTTATTTTTGCATTTTAATTTCAATGTTGTCTTTACTAAATTAATTCTTCAGTTAAACTTGAACACTTGGGTAGTTGGGTCACCATTTTCATGTCAAGTGATGGTCGAAATTGCTATTTTCCCCCGTGCCAAAAAAAAAAAAAAATCCTTTATATAAATGCTTAAACTCCTTAAAAATCCATGACTTTTTTTTAGTCAAATCAAAAGATATTAAATATTAGCCACAAATTCTGATATGCAAGTGTTAATCTGCTGCCTTCTTGGACTGCACAGCTTTCCCTTTCGGATTATTATTTTGAATTTGCATTGTTTGTACAGTACATTTCAAACAAGCATGACATCACATCGCTGAGTCAGCATAAGTACCGATGTAGAGCGTGTCACTTCTCACAGCTATTCAATCTACCTGACAGCCAATCAGTTAAGTGTAAACATGGGAGAGAGGGGGAGAGGCGTCACATCCGGGTCATTAATGAATCGAGGAAAAAGCAGGTTTATTGCAAGGTGAGCGCGTTGGCCCTGTTGCTACGCCAGCGGTTTTCTTCAGGCGGGGAACAGGGGTGAGAAAATCGCTCGCGTCTGAAAGGGTGAAATGTATTCCACCTGGGAAAGTCAAACCTGGCAGAGGCTCCAGAGAGCACATCTGGGCCCGGGGTTTATTCTGGCTCGGCGTGGCGTTTTTCACCACAGCCATAACACACCGTGCCCTCCTCTCGCACTTTTCACATCATACCCTCAGCTTGACATGGAGAAGAGGGGGCTCCTCCCTCTTCTCACTTTCTCGTTTTCACTTTTTATCACTATTCCATGCAAAAAAAAAATCCTCTTAAAGTCCTCTGTGTGCCGGTACAGGCTGAGAAAATTCTGCTACATTTGAGTTAATGAGTCCCTTACAAAACCTGTTTGCTATTGATTTCCTTAAAAAGATGATGCTGTCCGTTTTCATTTAGTTGATAAGAATTTGTGTTTTTTTGTTGTTTAAGGGTGTGTGTGTGTGTGTGTGTGTGTTTGTGTGGAGTATCGGCGCCTACATGTGTTAAAGTCACACAGCTGCTATATAATGGGCAAACTACAGCTTAGATCCGCTAGAAGTCCCCTCAAGTGACCCCTTATCAGCTCCGAGGTTTTCAATTATCCCTCGCAAGTAACTGAGTGGCGCTCGGGGGAAAATGAGCGCAACCAGTGAGCGCTGCCAATTCAAACAGGCTGAGGTTCCCTTTGCGCCGCTTCCTCTATTAGTCAAGTGAACCTCAGTTTTATTGGGATCGCGGCTGGCGGAGCGAGTGAGAATCCAAAAGTCTGTGTAACCGATACGATGTTTTGGACCAGGGCTTCAACATGAACAATAGTGACATTTATCCCCGTCGTTATGAGGAGTTACACCACATGAGGTGTGCGTAGTTGTAGCTAGGGGATTGGTTTAGCTTTTATACACTGAATTAGCTGATTTGTGATGTCTAATGATTAAACATATAGGCATAAATGTGGCACAAAGGTGTTGGAGTGATAGGCGTTTTGGTTCCATGACTCTTGAAACGGCGTCTTTAGCAGCTTCCTCTAGATTTTAACTGGAAAAAAATTTATCTCAGCTAATCACACAATCGAGCAAATATGAGAATAATATGGATGGCTACATCTCTCTAGTGACAGCAAACTCCCAAACTCCGCTAACAGCCCATTTATTAAAAGACAGCTGAGATAAAAGGGCCCAGGGTGAAAAATAGTGCAATTATCCTTTAAAGATTACTTTTTCAAAAGATCTACAGAGTGACGGTCTCAGTTTAACGCAGTCCTCAGATCAGAGGTATTTCAAAAACATTTCTCAAACAAAAAGCCTCACGTACTGTTATTGATAGCGGAACAAACTTTCAACTTTATTACGTTTTTGGCACAGAGATCTGCCTGTTTTTTTTTGTTGTTGTTGTTTGTTTGTTTTTGTTGTTTTTTCAGAAATAGTAAGGAAGTGCATGTGGGCCCATGTTGCCCACGTTAGGTTAAGATTACTGAGGGAAAAATACTACACATTTTTTTCTTATGCTTGTGATATGCATCTGAAAGTATGATTCAGTTCTTTTTGATATTATCACATGGGACCGTAATGTCAAATCACAATTTTTAGATATTCGCAATGCATATCAAATTGTGAATCACATATCGGAAAGTCAATGATTCCCATCCCTAACATACACAAACAGAAATATAGAACAAACTTCATTGAAATTTATAAAAATAAACAAACAAACAAACAAAAACATAGCTATATAATGGTTATTCAACAATTTCTATCTTAATCCACACTGATGGAAAATTTTCAAAGTGTTTTGCGTTAGTAACCATTACACTCATAGGCCATTCTCATCGATCATACACACACTGAGGGACACAAAATACAGTCCTGAGGGTAATATTACCATGGAACTGGCTTTCCTCATCCAAGCCACAACACCCCAGTCATAAAATGTTAAATGAAACATAAGAAAGCTGTATATGGAACATTTCACGGTGGAAAAAAAATGTAAAGTAAATTTCACAACAGCTGCACACGTGCAAATCGTAGAAATCTGACGGGAAAAGTACGTTCAGCTGTTCCAAGGTTTGATAGCATAGCTATATGGTGTTATGTAAACCACTCCTCTTTTCAATAACAATGCATGGGAACTGTAAATAGGCCACGGCAATGAAATATGGGAGCACTTGAGGCAGCATGTTGTGTGTTAAGTGGATGCATTCGTCCTCAGGCTGCAGTGTGGATGCAGCTGCATCGACATATTTACCGCTCCATGGTCTATGTGGTCTATGTCTTTTTATATTCGCTTGTAATTCCACATCTTTTATCATTCAGCATCTTCCTGTTTTGGAAATCGATCCCCCTCCACAAACCCTTCATGGTTGTTTACAATGTAATTAGGAAAAGTGAACAAATGTACATGCAAAATAGTTTGTAAATTTGTATGCATGGTATTTATGGTGTTGCATGCAATGATTTATATGGTGCTTCATAACAGAAAGTGGTAATGGGCTGTGTCTATAATAATAATGGATTACATTTAGATAGGGCCTTATCTTGATACGCAAAGCGCTCGATTAAACTAATGTAGCAAGATGGCCAAGAGATGATCATATGATGTTATGAAGTAATTCATTCTTGAGCGGGTCAGGTCAGCTAATAACATGAGTCATCCCTCCAGCATTAAAACAAATCAAGCCAAAGCCTTTCCTCAAGTTATCAAAATAAAATCACATTAGAGGAGCTTTTCCCAGATGATGCTTCCTCTTAGCTTCATAGTTTGGTGACCTGCATCTAATAATTCATCACACTAACTAAACAATGTCCTGTCAGTCATTATTGTTTATTTTCTCCCTAGAAATTAAGTTAATACACAGTTGGTAGGGCTCAAAGTGTTATTAGCAAATGATACTAAATCCATGGACTTTGCCATAGAGCTGAGATTTTCTTCTCACTTCTTCTCGGTGTGTGTTTTTGTGGCTGACTGTAGCGCCATCCGTCATACTGTGCCCAGTGAAGTTGTCCACCAGCAGTTTAGGAACAGTCCCAGTGATTTATGGCTCCACATGTGGGAACAGTTTAGATTTGTCTGCAGGAGGCCTCAACACTCATGGTGGCTTGTGCACCACATGTCTGGTAGAGGAGTAGAGGAAGGGACAGGGGGTGGAGTCAAGGATTTTAATTAAAAAAAAAAAAAAAGAAAAAGAAAAAAGAACAGTCACATCACATAAAAAATTCAAATGAAAACTGAAACATATCTCAGACATCTTCATCTTCATCTCAGCCAGCTTTTCCTGCCTCAAAGATGGAAAATGACGGCAATTTTATGCTGTTGCTTCAGGTCTTTGAGGTGCAAACTGCGAGTGGTTTACAGTTAATGTTCCGTGCTCATAACTAAGTCACGAGACCACAGGAATATGGGATTTGGGTGGATTCTTGCAGGAAGTTTTTGTTGGAGATCAGGTTCCTGACATCTCACGAGACCTTTCGTGTTCCAGGACAGAGAGAGAGAGAGAGAGAGAGACCAAGAAAAGGAGAGAAATGTTGTGAAAATAGCTTTCAACAGATCATTGCTCTCACCACAGCCCTCCGCAGAGAAGCTGCCTTTTGTTGCCTTCTTCAGCTCCTCTACATAATCCAATGCTAGATATTGATGACTGCACATCATTCCAATGTCCAATCATCCTCACATAAAGTATTCTTGATAAAAACAATAAAGTGAAGTGGTTGAGGACAGAGAAGAAAATGAGGGGATGACAAATTCTTTGCTTACTATTCTGGCGTAACAGAGGTGATTTTTGGCCTAAAAAAGGTGTTATGTTGGGCCTACTAATCCGCTAAGTATTGTTGTTGGAGATCTAAACTTTTTACTGTACTGAACTGCTTTGTGCTCCACTCTGAACTGTATATGTGAGTTACAGACCACATTTCTTGGTCAGAGACAGGCTATATTAAAGCAACAGGGTATAGCTGAACAATCAAATGTCTCTGAGTCACTGGAAGGAAACCTCAAATATCTAATGGGAGGGGTTGACATGTGGTTTGAATTAATGAACAAAACCGCTCCCTTTCCTCCGCAGGAATCAGGACAACAATGTGCCTTGGACGTACAGTAGGATACTGACAAGAATGACAATGTTAAAAGCATTTATTGAAGTTCTATGCAAGCCAGTCGCATTTCATAACAACACACGGGTTTACAAAAATAGTGACTTTTTTTTTAATTGTTTCCCTTTTTAATTTTTTTGTTCCGAGATATTTAATGAAAAATGATTATAAGTTTATCATAACACTCAACCCCCCTTGGGAGTGTATACTCTGCTATAAGACGTTTCTGATCAAAATTACAGAACACGATGTTCTAAACTGAACATTGCTGTTGTGGAAAAAAAAAACACTCCTATTCTGTCAACTACAATTGTGTTATTTTTCTGTGTTTTACTTGGCTGAAATGCTTACATGGTAATTTATGTGTTGAATGAATTTCATGGAACTTGGGTCCTTGGGACCGCTTAAAAGCCCATTATTTATTTTAAGAAATACATGGGTGTCAATAAGAAAATAAATCATTTGTTACTTTGTTCCTACTTTTTGCATATTATGTTTTTTGTCCAACAACAGCAAGAGATCGAATACACTGTGAAATAAATCCCACTGGAGCATTCTTCTGAAAGTCCTCCACCCGCTGAAATTTGAGGAAGGGTGGGGGGGGGGCTACGACTCGGTGTGCGTCCACTCGTCCATATATCAACAGTGGCATAACTCCCAAACGGATGCTTGCTTTTCCACCAAATTACATAATTACGCTTACAGGATAATTATAATTTATCCTATAGATCCTAGAAAGTATTCAGAGTGCCTGCTCTGAAATGCCACATTGAAATGAAGATAGAAAACAGACTTTCATTGCTACACTTTAAAGAACCTATAAAGTGCTATCCATCAGAAATTCATGTGACAAATTGGATATAAGGTAATTAGTATATACGTTATTTTCTGTGCCCATATTCTAGTGCATGGGAATGTAACCCTTAGGAGAAGACTGATGGCCTACATGGCAGCACACAACTACTTCTAAATCTGCGATAGCTCTTAGTCCTTATGTTGGCAACAGCCAAACACACATTCCTCACTTACTGTACATTCAATTGTTTAAAAGGCTTCAAATTCAACAATAGGTGTTCTTTTTTTCTTTATCAACAGTATTCCTTTAATCTCATGGTGTAAGAAAAGTATTCAGTTAGGGCCATTCCATCTGTGTGGCATTTCTCCACATGCCACCATACCAAACTCCAAGCTCTGTTCAAACCCCGTCCAGTCTTGGCCTGGGGACTCCCAGTTGTTCTTGGATTAAAAATAAAAAAAGGAAAAACTAGGTCATATTGACAATCACTGGCAGCGGTTCTTGCTTCTATTTCCAAGTCATTCTTCCCGGTTCTCCGGAAGTTGCCGTGTTATTTCATCAAGGGAGTGCTTGTCTTCTCCTGACCTGTCCCAAGTTTGACAGCTGTGTTTATTCAGTCTGTGATTGGTCATAAAGTTCTTCACTGTCTTTGTGCAGTCCCACAGAAATGGGTACAGTCATTTCTTTTTAACATCGTAATCAGCTGTTGCAGCATCAGTCACCATGGATGATATTCCTTTGGTTAGTATCTAACAATAATTTCTTAGTTCTTTACATGAGAAAACAACCATCTGAACCCATTTCTTTGACCATTTTTTGTGTTTGTCTAGATTCACCTCCTTTACATTTCCATCTCCATCTTTTTACTGTCTCTTAGAGCCAGGAGCCGGTGTCTGCGTTCGGGCTTGTTGTTGTATGTCGGTTTGGTCAGGGTGGTATGGCAGACCTGGAGGTCCTGGGGTTCCTGGTGGCCCAGGTGGCCCAACTGGCCCTGGCTTTCCCCTTGGTCCTGGCACACCATGGATGCCTGGTAGCCCCGCCGGGCCCTGGATCCCTGGAGGCCCCTTAGGTCCTGGCATCCCGTCTTTACCAATCGGACCCATGTCACCCTTCTGGCCCCTCTCACCACGTTGACCTTGCAGACCAAGCGACCCTTTGGCTCCTTTCAACCCTGGGAGACCTTTTGCACCATTGGATCCTGGCTCACCCTGTGCTCCTTTGGGTCCAGAAAAGCCCTTCTCGCCCTGCACCCCGCGGCCTCCAACAGGACCCCTATCACCTTTGCTCCCAGTCAGACCCATGGGCCCTTTGGTGCCACTCTCACCTCGATTACCTTTGGGCCCAGGTGGTCCAGGAGCTCCTGTAGAAAGACGAAAGAGAGGTTACGTGAAAATTTAAGTTTAATAAACCCTTAACAAACATGGTTTCACCGATACATGGTAACATCTACCTTTTAGTATGGTAAAGTTCTTTATGAGCTGGGTATGGTGTACATCCACCAGTTTCATTTCCTCCATCACCATGGATAGGTTGCTGATATCCAAATCCAAACGGACACTCAGCAACATGTACTGCTGCCTCAGTGTGTCAGCTAAGTGGAGAAGCAGCAACACTGTATTGTTCAAGTTCTGGAAGAAAAAGAGAGAAGGGTAAGGGAAGAAGACGTGAGAACAAGGTGAGGAGTGAGGATGATTATGTCAAGGAAGTGAAAGCAGTTAAGAATACGAATGGAGAGGGAGAACAGGAGAAAAGATGTAGATGAAGTGATAGATTAAGAATAAGGTTTAGATTAAGGTTAATATGGAATTCTTGAGTACATCGAGACATAGTGACATGATACTTTATTGGTCACCACCGGTGATGGGAATAACGGCGTTATAAATAAATGGCATTACTAACAGCGTTACTTTTATCAGTAACAAGTAATCAAAAAAATTACTGTTTCCCCCGTTACAACGCCATTACCGTTACTGACAATAAAATGCGCAGTTACTAGGCTATAACTGAGCTCACTGATGCGGGCTTCAACCAAGCAGGCTCTCTGTCAGCAATCGGAGTTGCTTAAGCCCCAGATCTTTCTTCAAAAGTCCCGGATCTTTTTTTAGCTTTAGCGTCTTGTGGAGAAAAAGCAGCATGTCAATTTATCAACATAAATGGAGAATGAGCCCAAACTGCAAACAAGGTACACAGTCCCCGATGGCAGAGTGGTTAGTGTCTACACCTGCCATGCAAGAGACCAGGGGTTCGATTCTCCCAATTCATCTTTTGTATTTTATTGTTCCACTATAGTACTATAGGCCAGTATGACTGGGGCAGCCAAGTAATTTGACATATTTGAACAATTTTTTAAAAAGTACAATAATAGTTATTTTCTTATTTTTTATACTTTTCCTGGTAATTAATTACTTTGACAATGATGTAACTCAGTTACTAACTCAGTTACTTTTTAGTAGAAGTAACTAGTAAATAATTAATTACATTTTCAAAGTAACGTGCCCAACATTGGTCACCACATGCGTCATTACAGACACCTTTTAGATGGAAGCTGACCAGGAGTGAAAAAAACACTTTTGGAGCAAATCAAAAATGTCCTGTGTCAGCTATGGGCAACATGAAGTTATCAAGGTTTTCTCATTTTTCATGGTAACAACCTGTAGGTCCTCTGTGTGGCTGCCCAGGCGGCTCTGGCAGGACGAGCTTTCGATGTTGATGTACTTGTACATGCTCTGGACGTGGCTGACCGTGGCATTGATGCTGGAGGAGATTGTGTCAATCTCCATCTCAATGGAGTTCAGACGGCCATCTAGAGTAGAGAAACGCTCGCCTGTACGGTTCTCATAGTACCTGTTGAGAAAGATGGTTATAATGAGCAACACAGTCTACTAAAAATGTGGAAACTGCATTCTCAATCATGTATAGAGAGAAGCGTATTTTGGTGTGGGTTACATATGTCTCTGATGCATCACCAATATGTTTCTAATCAACACTTCTGCTTCCCACACAACTAAACTGCCTATTCAAATGAGACGCTCCAGGCTCTCTGTTTTTTATAGCATGTCAGTGTCACATGGTTAGATTTAGGTTGAGGTTAGGGAAAGGTTATGTAACATAAAGTTAATGTTAACCACTGTCGTTTGACACAGGACTCAGATCTCATGAGTGAAAGCCATGCTGACTGACCCATCCGCACCCCACCCACCTCCTAACATGGACTTTAGACTGATTGATAAATGTTTTTCTGATACGTCACAAACAGACCATGACAAAATACCCAGAATTCCCTTGAAACATATGCAGTTTAGTTGTATGAGAACAGAATTTTTAGGAGACAGGGTTGTAATGAAAATTTCAACCTTTGACAGAATTCACCCCCACCCCGACACATTGCTGGAGAAAACAATTTGGTCAGAATCTGGTGAGAGTTTTTTAAAATTCTGTGTCGGGCTTTGACCTGTTTTTCTCACAGTGAGACCTGCACAAATGCAGAGGACTTATCCCATACTGTATAATGGGAGTTTTACAGATTTGTTCCTCTGAATATGGTAGTTGTTTGCACTCACATGTGTGTGAGAATGCATGTGTGATTGTGGGTGTATTACCTGGAATGGTACTGAAGGTCATGCATGTTCTCCTCATGTTCATCCATAAAGGAGGTCACATTGTCTAGCTGCATCTGCAGGTTCATCACCTGGAGAAAACATTATGCACCATGTTTTTATTTACATATTACATCGTCAGTTTCCATTATACATAGGCCTGCTAGAGTCCCCTGTTACACACAACAAGAAACACACACTCTCCAACCTGGAGGGTGAGGTCGTGGACCATCTCGGAGGACATGCTGATTCTCTGGTGCGTTGCTGAGATGCCGCTCTGGATGCTGCGCACGGTTTGCGTGGTGCTGCTCGAGTTGGATTTGAGCACGCTCAGAACGCGGCTGTAGTTCTGCCAATCAGTGGTCAACTTCTGGAGGACCAGAGTCTCCTCATCCGCTTTCCTCTGCAGGGCGTCGATCCACATGGTACTGCCAAGCAGAGGTCAGCACAGTGGGGACATTAAGTAGATCAAAATTTTTAGAGGAATCAAATAAGACGTCCAACTCCAACAAAATTGTTGCAACATTGTGTGCTGCAGTATATGCCACACACAATTTGGTAAACACAATTTAATAAAGCAAAATTGTGCTATGTATTTTTTTTTCCATAATTTTCCTATTTGGACTGGAAAGTAGATCTGGCAGATAGTGTCGGCAGAAAACTTCTGCGTAGTTGCCTTGCTCCAGGAAAAAATGATCCAACTGTACTTTCACAAATAATTGTAATTACATGAAAAAAGGTAGCAACAGTGTGACTAAATAATAACATAATATAATTCCTCCCCATTAAAATGGCTTTAAGTCAGGTGTATGTGTGCATCAAATGAATCCCAGCTGGGATCTCCAGCTGTGCCGGTGTTTAGCCGTCATTCTTACTTTGCCTTCATAACTAATGATTTGCTTGCGAGGCTGGAC
>OMLB01040657.1:26439-48813 GCA_900302555.1 Myripristis jacobus
GTGGTGCTGCTCGAGTTGGATTTGAGCACGCTCAGGACGCGGCTGTAGTTCTGCCAATCAGTGGTCAACTTCTGGAGGACCAGAGTCTCCTCATCCGCTTTCCTCTGCAGGGCGTCGATCCACATGGTACTGCACAGGGGGGACATTAAGTAGATTAAACTTTTTAGAGGAATCAAATAAGACGACCAACTCCAACAAAATTGTTGCAACATTGTGTGCTGCAGTATATGCCACACACAATTTAATAAAGCAAAATTGTGCTATGTATTTTTTTTCCATAATTTTCCTATTTGGACTGGAAAGTAGATCTGGCAGATAGTGTCGGCAGAAAACTTCTGCGTAGTAGCCTTGCTCCAGGAAAAAATGATCCGACTGTACTTTCACAAATAATTGTAATTACACGAAAAAAGGTAGCAACAGTGTGACTACATAATAACACAATATAATTCCTCCCCATTAAAATGGCTTATATTCTCTGTAAACAAAGTTTCAGTTTAAGTCAGGTGTATGTGTGCATCAAATGAATCCCAGCTGGGATCTCCAGCTGTGCCGGTGTTTAGCCGTCATTCTTACTTTGCCTTCATAACTAATGATTTGCTTGCGAGGCTGGACTGAAAATTATTAAAATATGAGTGAGGTCATTGGCTTCAAGCTGCAAGGTCATGATATATAGAGAACATTTTGAAACAATGAAGATGAGCAATTTTGCCAGGAAGCACGATCAACTCTGTCGTGGTGCTTTTTCTCCAAATAAACCTCTGTTATTCACATATGTTTTATGAACACAGTGTCGCTCTTACTGTGGCTGCTGGCCAGATTTCAGCAACAGATAAAGTTCTTGGGCCAGCTTCACTAGTAGGAGGTTATAAACTCATGTAGTTAATTGAGTAATTACTGTGATTTCTGGTGGAACGACTTACTGACAATGTTAATGGTTTTGGAGATTAGATTCATACTGTCTGAAACAGTCCTCCTCCTGACATTTGTCCACAAAGTTGAAAGAGAAATGTTTCTGGATTGTAACAGCTGTTCACTATATGGAGACTTTGCAGTTAATTAGAGTCAATTTTTAAGTTTGTGGTGCTGTTTTTTATTATTATTACATTTTTTTTTTAATTTTATTGTAATAATTACTATTTTTGCACAAAAGAGTGCATTTTTAGAAATATACACTGTAGTCTTCTCATATGTACTCCAGAATATGAGCAGGGTTGATTTTTTGGTCACAGCCCAAGTCAGCAATTCCTATCTCAGGCATATTTCCTGTCTCAATGACCTCAAAAGACTTTCTCCAAAACCACAAATGCTACTTTATCTCCTTAATCTCACAAAGGAGTGGGATTGTGACACAGTGAGATTTACTCCAACAAGGTTCCATCCATTCTCAATGTACAGAAATCAGAAGCAGATTCACTGCAGTTCCTTCCTCAGCAGTCCATCGACTACTGTCTAGAACAACGAAATCAGGAAACAGAATCTGATCCTTGCATATATTTCACGGGGTAAAAGGAAAGTCAAAGTCAGAGACTGAAGAGGGATTTAAGAGTTATGTACAGTAAAAACATTCCTTATTTATCCAGACAGAGGGATGAATACTCGATGCAGAGGGCATTCATTTTTTCACCAGCCCACTCACCCAGCTCTCACTCAGTCCCCCAGCCATTCATTCACCTCACCTGAGCGCCACAGTCGTGTTCACCTGCTGCACCGTAGCCTTGAGGTCATACTGATCCTGCGACAGAGTCTTCATTCTCTCGTCTGTTTCCTCGATCACCTCCTTCCAGCCCTCCACCTGGTCCACGTATCTCTCCAGCGACTGGTTGAGAAGTTTGATTGACATGGTGTGGTTTTGCATGTCGCGAGTCAGCCGGCTGCTGGCGCCCCTCAGGGTGTCTTGACTTGTGGAGGCCTGGTGCACGACCTGCAAGGAGTGGAAGAAGGAGCATCAATGAGAGAAAGTTGCTGGCATACAGTGAAAGGCATGCTCACGCTAACCTCTTTTTTGGTGGAAAAAGAGCTGGTTTGCATTTTGGGCTGACAGTGAAAAGCAGATCTATTGACATGCACCTTGTTTCCCAACACATTCTCATTTCCAGGTCATCAAATAATGGAGTTTATGTCTGATATTGACACCAAAAGCACCCTTAAGCTTCAGGATGAGACGCATCGGGCTTCCTCATTTTTGTCACATGTCATGTGGTTAGGATTAACCACTCTTGAACTCTTTAAACTCTCATGATGTCTGTCACCATTAGTGCATTACTAATAATATTCATCTTATTATAAATCCTGGTATAGCACTGGTATATAGTGCTGGTTAGATTGGTGCTTTCGAAGCACAATGCACACAAATAAGCTATTATTTCACAGTGGTATGCTTCTCTGTGTTTCTAATGATTCCCAAATGTTGTGTATCAAAAGAAAATCCAAGACGCTGCGGTATTCGAAACCATAAATCCTAAAACTCTGGATGAGTACCTTGACTATATGTTGATATGTTTTATGATGATGTTCCTGGAAGAATTGATCAGGGGAATCAATCAAAGCAGCAGTTGGCCGGTCGTGACTACAAAGACTTGCAGACTCAGAGAATCATGCCCAAATCTGGAGCGATCTTCCTCAGAACCAGCAGAAGTCGAGGTCTTACCCATGTGCGGGCGTGTGCTAAATATAAAGGAGATCAGTGCAAAACTCTGCCCTGCAATTCAAGCACGAAAACCTCTACTGACACGGGACCTGAGCGATCCTAAATCCATAGTATCCTCGGACGAATCAGACAGCAAGAATACAATTATCTGGATTACATCTGGATTACATTTACACCTGGTGTCTGCTATGTGTTGATTTCTTGTATAAAAAAAACAAAACATTGAATACTGGTGTCACCCATTTTAGGTTTGATGGACGTTCCCCCTCGACTAAAATCTGCAGTTTTATTTGCTTTGGAAATTTCAATCACAGATTAGGTTTTTCGGTAATGTTTAAAGCCTTAATGTGTACTGGATCTTCCCCTCACGCTGACAAATCAGCTCTTAATTATATTAGTTTTAATGTTTTTGGTGGTGAGACAAATTAATAAAATAGAGAGGGGAGGCAGGAAGAGCACAAAAGGGAGAAAGATGGATAGGTGGAGGTGAGCAATCTATCAAGTGCGGGGAGAGCGGGCCAGCCTCTGACAGGACGATTAACTGTTGGGAAAGTGGTTAACCATAATGAGCGGCCTATAAACATTTGAAGGATTTAGAGGAGGGATTTAAAAGCAACCAATTATCTACTGTACCTGCTCCTGCTTCAGTATCATTTTCTGGATGTCTTCAAACTCTCTCTTCAGGTTGCTGATTTCCTCACTGTACAGAGTCACATCCAGACAGCCCGAGCAGTTAGAGGTAGAACTCAGATCTGTGTGTTTGTGTGTGTGTGTGTGTGTGTGTGTGTGGTGGGGTGCAAATGAAGAGAAAAGGAGGGAAAAAGAAAGAAACAGAAAGAGAGGCAATGTAGAGGGGAAAAAAAACATTACTTCAGTGCAGACTTTGACAAAGAATTTTACAAATCTCTACAAAGCCTACAAAATCTAGACTGGTCAGTGTGTCAGAGCTTGTGTGTGTGTGTGTGTGTGTGTGTGTGTGTGTGTGTGTTTGCCTTTTTCAACCATGCTGCCTCACACTTCATCAACGTCCTATTCAATAGAGATGCATGGCTTCTGGTCGATGTACAGCACTCTTGAAACTGGAAGAGTGCACTAAGCAGAGTGCAGATCTCCACCAAGCGTGCTGCCTTACCTTGGTGTGCAAATTTAGACAGGAACAATTCCAAAACCCAATTCCTAAACCCCGTTTTCCACCGACAGGGAGAAGGGAAAATACTGCGGATTTGCCTGGATATCTCCCCTTCTCCGGTGCTCGGATAACTGCATAAAAAATTTTAGGCTGAGAGTGCCAGATAGGCCCGGTGTGTGACAGATACACACACAGACAGATACACACCAACCAAACACATGATCCCCTCCAGGCTGCCACCTGGACCAGTTTTAAAAGGCTGTCTAGCTGTAAGGAAACCTTTCAGAACGAATGGAGTGCCTCAAATAAGCAGAACTGAAACACTACAGTGGGTTCTCTAATCTGACTGATCACTATTTTGTTTGAATGAATCAGAGGTTATTTTTGATTCAGAGTCACTAACCCTAAAACAAAGAACTTCTTCATCTGTGTGTATGCGTGTTAAGTGTGTGTTTTCACAGTGTTTCCCTAGACAGTCGTACTACGACTCAATACAAGCATCGCTGTATGTTTGTATGTCGAGTCTGGCTGCTTTACCTTCTATTCCCTGCTGGACTTTGGCGATCTTCTTGTGGTAGAAGGCCTCCTCCTCAGACAGGCTGTCCACCCTCCTGAACACTGCAGACACATTTTGGTGAAGAAAAAAAAAAAGTTAAAGAAAAATGCTCTGTGTTTTGAAAAACATCCTACTGGTGTCCTATTGCTCCCTAAAGGGGTGGTCGAATTTCAGCCAAAGAACAAGGCTGTGGCACTTTGCCTGTTCTGTTTAAAAAGCACATGTTCCAGCCTCTGCAGCACACTGGGGGGTGCGCTAATTGAAAACCAGCTTCAGCCCCTGACGTCTGTGCAGCTACACCCTCTCAGCACACCTCCAGGTGTAAGACAAGAGTAGCACACAAAACACCTCTTCAGCTTAATGTCTTTTAATGTATCATGCAATGTAATTTATTGTACAAGATAGCTCTTTTTTATATTATTATTCAGGAGAAGTACTGAGGTGAGTTTATTATTAAAGTTCAGTGCATTTGACCTTTATTTGAAGTGCAATGCACTGCTCACAAGACAGAGATCAAGGGATCATGCAGACTGTGGTTTACAAAAAAATAAAAATGTGCTCATCCCACAAATATAAAACTCTTTACACATCAGTCCAGTGATGTACCCCTCCTCCCATTCCACAAAATCCCATTCTCCCCATAGAACTCAATGCCCAAAGTGTATAGAAAATGTATTTTTTTCACTAAAATATGAAGAAATATGAAACTTTTTTTGTAAGTTCAGCTATGAATATTGCTACTGGCAGAGAAGGCAACAGCTTGAGCGCCCCAGCAGTGTTACATAATGGTGGTTGCTACACAGCGTAGAGTTAGCTGCCCTGAAATAACAAGGGGAATGATGCTGTTGAAAATGAAATCGTACAACAGAAAATTAATAGTTTGTTGTGCTTGCTTTTGCAGTTAACGTTGCTAACTGGAAAACTGGAAAAGGTTGCTTAATTCCTGTCAAGTACTGCTAATTTTTTTCTCTGTCCAAAAAAAAAATGGTGTGACTGTCCACATGTCAGATTTTGTTTTCGTGCTATTGGGAGTCAACGAGGCGTTATACGATCAGCTTCGAGGCTGCGTAACAAACGCAAAAACAGGAGGCTGGTGTTACCTCTTCAAACACCAAAACGTCTGGCCTGAAAACGTTTTGAGTGTTTTCTTCATTAGCAGTGCAGACAGGCTTCCCAAAAATCACAAAACTACACTTTGAATATAAAAGGGCCATATTTAAACTGTTTGAAGCAAATAAACACCTCACGCTTCAAACAGCACAACACATATTTAAGATTAATGAGAACGAGTCTGAGACTGCAGGAATATATAGAAACATGTTTTCTCCATGAAACATATGCAGCACATTGGTGTTAAAATGGGAACAGGAAGTAACTGACGGAGTAAAAAAAAAACAAGAAGTCCTATCTAAACTAACGCCGACAAAACATGTCAAGTTTTTATTAGCTAACAAACGTAACCATAATAACAGTGATGAATGATGGTTTTGCCATCTGGCTAGGTCCTGCTCTCCAACAAATTTCCCAAGAGAGCAACAACAGTTTTGTGAGGGTGTGTGCATGTGCGCGTGTGTGTGAGTGTACAGTATATAGTGTGTGTAATCCTGATGCAGACGTTTTCAGGGGCCTCGCAGCTCTTCAGCATCCTAATCCCTGACTCAGGGGATTAATGCAGGCCTCTTCTGTGGCGAGTTTGCGCTGATAAATGGTTCCACGTGCATTCTGCAGATACCACCTGCTCTGCTGCATTAGCTGGTTGTGACGGTGATGCTGAGCATGGCCGCCACTGGGAGGGCTTAGTACTCACTGCAGGGGTGAGCTTTAAAATCTATGGTTCTTCTGAGGCTTTTTGAGACCTGAGTGCTGCTTTATGGGATGATCTGTTTGTGAAGAACCTCATGAGCTCCTTCATGGTTCTGCACTCCTGTCTGAAACAACGAGTAGTGGTTCCCAATAGCACTTTGTGGTTCCACATCGAGTCAAAATGTTGTTTTTACCTCTAAAAGTCCCCTTTGGGAACAATGGCCCCCTTTACACCCAGCATTAAAATGTATATCTGTTACGCACATTAAAATCCAATTTTTCTGTCCCCTGCCAAAACAAAGATTGCCGTGTGCGTCACTTCCTAATATTTATTTCCTTCTGCAGTAAACACCTCGTCTCGCTTGTTCCCTCTGCTCCAGTATCTTGACTATCTACTTTGATTTGTATGTTACCTTCCCATCTGCATGGCGCCTGTTTGATTTCAGTGTCTTTGTTGGGGCTGGAACAATAAACTTGTTTTTTTTCCCCCAGTTTATAAAGTTTATGTGTCTTGTCCTCCTCCAGAAGTGGCTGAGGTGATAGGATTTCAACACATTTTAGATGTCATTACACCTGGAGTGTGTGCACTTTTCCTCTGTCCAAACACAATACGATCATCCAGGAATGCTTGCAGGTTGAAAGAGGATCACCGGTGGATCAAAGCCTGCCTGAGCTCAGTGAGTTGAGGGCTTTGATAACTTCTTTTTGAAGCTAATATGCAATACAAAAGAACTCTTTTTCGGACATACGGAGCCCAGCTGGGGTTCAGCGAGAGATCAGAACAAAACAGTGGCTGAATTTATTCTGAATGTATGAAAAAAAACAACAACAAAGGAAGCATTTCCTTTATCTTGAAAGTGATATTTTATCTTTGTGTGTGTTTGTGTGTGCAATAAGTGTACATCTTAATATGGTACTGCATGGTATCAGTGTGGAAAATGTGTACTTGTGGCACTTAATTCCTCCTACACAACTATCCCACACTAAATCAGTGTTTAATCACTGGCATGAATACATCTGATAAAATGCTATCTTAAGATGCATGTGTAAACCGGACTAGTACAACAATATCCTGCTAGATGTATGCATTACTTTTCGATACCATTTTTTTATGTTTTGAAGGGGTAAGGCTGCAAAAAAAAATGTCTTTAATCCAGAAGGCTGAGGGCCTCTAAAATGTGTTATTTCTTTCAACATTTATTACTCAACAAAATTTTTGAGGAATTCATTCGATTGTTGTAAAACAGATGTTATGCAGGATCTGGAAATCCAGTGTTGGTTCCTTTTATGTTTTTCCTCTTGCACACAATTGGGATTTTTAGCCAAGTGCAATATGTTTTCTGTAGACAGTAAAGTTTTTAGTGGCCTGGACGTGGACAGCTGTGTTGTGAGCTGACATAAACTCAAACAAAGTTCTGTGTCTGCTTATAAAGCATTGCGACACAGCAGTGATTTCTGTGTGTGTGTGTGTGAGTTTGAACTGTACATTAGGGCTCAACCACTGTGCTGATATCTTTTCATTCATAAAGCTAACAGCCAACATTTGCACCGATACCTTTTTTTTTTTTCCAAAAACTCAAAAAAGGACCATGGAACAAAAACAAGGAATATGGAAAAGGAACAGAAAAAGAAAAAAAGAGCCTCCAGGTAGCCTGTGTTTCTCCCAGAGTGTTATGTCTGAAACATATAGACCATCATGGGACACAAAACGCTCCAGTGCATCCCAGAATAATGATATATAATCATGCATACTTCTTTGAATAGTGCGTTCAATCAACATGTCACATTGGAACCAGTTCAGGTTATAGGCTTCCCATGAACAACCAGTGCACTATTAATCAATTCAACAGTAACTGTGTAATCAAAAAAATGTGGCGAGCTGATTTTTAAATACGTATTAAACTGATTTGTAATACAAGGCCAATCAAAGCTTAGATATGTTGGTCTAACGACACATGTGCCTCTGTGTTCGACTGCACACGATTTCTGTGTTTCTGTCTGCATCTGTCTGTGCCTGTGCGTGTGTGTGTGTGCGCACATGTGTCTGCGTGTTGGGATTTTGCGTCACTCGTGTGAGCCTGTCTCGGGTCCAGATCCCTCCTCTGAGATCCCCGAGCTGTTGTAAAGGGAGAGATTTACAGCCTCCAAGCCCAATAACAAGGGATGCCAATGTGAAAAGCATATGTTCGTTCTGCAGCAGCTGTCAGGTAAAACATGGTACACAGGACCCAGACCTATGTTCACTTGATCGATGGCAGTTAAATGGGCCTTGTTTTAAACACACACCCACCCACACACACACACACACACAACCCATAAGGTTTGTATAACAATCTGTTAGTGAAACTTACACTCGGAGACAAATTAACTGTTCCCCACAGCCTGACAGTGTTATGTGATCCAACCAATTGTCCAGTAAGCAAGGAAATGAATCATGGAAATGGGAAGCCGGACACACAAGTGGGCAAATTAAAATTTCATTAAAAAAAACAACAACAATGTCCTGTATGATGCATATATTTAAATATTTGTGCATAATGTGATGGAGACGTAAGCACTGCATGGGAAACCAAAGAAAGACACTATGTGTGTGTGTGTATGTGTGTGTTTGTGTTGGCCACTGAGCCTGAGAAGGTTACATATGGGGTATTTTTTTTGTAATTTTGTAAAGACTAACTTAGGCTGTTTTGATTTCAAGCAAAGTTGTTTTGGATTTTTGAGGGTCCTTGGATTACCGGATCGCGAAATGGGGGCTAAACTGAGGTTCCAGGTTCATAAAAATCCTTGGAGGGAGAATCGGAGGTGTGAAAATCAAACTGAGCTCACCGAGCGATGCCAGCACTGCCACAGTAATGATGAGGAACGCAAAAAATCCATAGAGGACTTTGACAGCCAGCTGGAGGGAATGAGTCTGCTGGCACTTCACACAGCCTCCGCGGGTGCGACCTGAAAACACATCGCATGAGGGAATAAATTAATGGCTATTAAATAAATTAATAAAGTAATGGATACTTGAGTGAATGACAGAATTAATGAGGCACAAAAAATTCAAACAATCCCCAAACGCAGAAAAGGACAGGGCAGACAAATGATCCCTGCGGGGGAAAAAAAACCGTTCTTTCATTTGATATGGCTGCTGCACTTTGTACCTAAATTATCCGGCACTACAAAAGCCAGACTCAGCGCTGTACTGTAGTTTTAGCGTTTGGAGATAACGGTAATACAAAGCCGATGTGACTGAGCCTCGTTTGTGTGGGAGCCTGCTGTAGTGGCAGAATCAGTGGTGAAAGGCTAAAACTGGGAGGCTTAATGTGCGGAGATGTAGAGCAGATGTGGAGCTCACGCATAACAAAGCTGTTATGGCAGATGCACAAAGACACACACACACACACACACACACACAAATATTCTGGAAGTCAAACTCAGGCATTCATACACAGGCCATGCATGTGCACACATGGCCTGAGTGTACACATTATGTCACTGCTGGAAAGATATAATGCACATGTTTGTTGTTCTTAAACGCGTGCGCGTGACTATATGTGTGCCTATGAGTGTGTTTGTTCAGGCATGTGTGGGGGCAGAGGCGCATGTTTATTTGTGTGTGTGTGTTCACATATGTGTGCGTGTGTGTCTGTTAGCCATCACCTCTAAACGAAGGCATTTCCTCCTCCTCGCCTGTAAGATCCTCCTCTGAAAAACAAGAAGAGGAAAACTGAGCTGCTCTGTTGACAAGATCTTGAACTGACAACATGCAGTGGATATCAGAAGTCTACACTTCATATCAATTAGTCTTACTTTTATTGTCTTATCAATTGATTTTGTTTTACATTTACTTTGATATACTAACCAGCATAACAAATTTGTGGAG
Source organism: Myripristis jacobus (assembly GCA_900302555.1). Lineage (NCBI taxonomy): Eukaryota > Metazoa > Chordata > Actinopteri > Holocentriformes > Holocentridae > Myripristis > Myripristis jacobus. The sequence continues at coordinate 36,446 of OMLB01040657.1, forward strand.
TATTCTTTGGTAAAGTCAATTTTATTGAGAAACAAATAGAATATCATATAGAAAAAACTGCAAGTCAAGTAAAAATGGTACTCAAACGTCACAAAAAAATATGGGATTTAAGACAGAGGCATATTCATCTTATTCCAGGATCATTCGCATACCATGTATCACAGAAAATACGGTGAATACTTCTGAAAAATAAATAGATGAATAAAAACATGCTCTCAAAGTCACATCAAATGGAAATGCTGTGTTAATTTCAGTGTTAATAAAAATCAGTCCATCTAAATGCATTTTATGATATAAAATTGCACTGTTTCATACAGAAGTGCCCATTTGTGAAGGTTTCTTCCAACAAGTACCTTGCAAACCAAAAACTCATGATGAATAGAAACTGTAGATGCAGGTTAAATATAAACCAAAACAGACTCAGCTTCTTCCGCCATTATCCAGCTCCCCATAAGAAAGTCTAAATCACTGTTTTCTGAAGGCCTCTCCATCTTCTCCCTCTAATAAAGCTATACAGTCTTCACCTGTGACACCAAATGCAATTAACTCCACTTGACACATAAGGTGAACACAGTTAAATCCAATCAAGGAGCTGGTAGGTGGAGAAAGAGACAGCAGTACTGACCAGGATTGAGAGCAACTGGCTTTCCTAATAATGCTCCAAAACAAAAACCTCACTGGAAATCAATGAAAGTGGATCAATTCTAGCCAAGATCTCACTTTGAATGTTTGTTGGTTTGTTTGTTTTGGTTGGATAGTGTATTTTAATGTATCTTAGATAAGAATGGGCATCAACAAGCTAAAACCAGATCTTTGAAATTTAAAAATAATGTCTAGACTTTTGATAATCGCTGCAAGGTAATTGCTGTTTTAATCGGTCCAACTTCTCCATAGTGAGGAAATTACACTGCTGACCTGCTTTTATGCTCTGACCAACAGTCTTCTAAAATGTCATGAACCAGAATGAGCTGATTTTTGGCATTTCTGTTTGTAAGAACAGCCAGATCATTACCTTTAAAAAGCTGGTTCTCGTATCCACCATAGTTTTCTGCAAAAGAGAGAGAGAGAGAGAGTTTGAGGGAGAGGCAAAGCACACATTCAAAAATGCGGGTCAATAGTCTGAAGCTGACACAACCCCATCCTGCTGGAGCCACAAACAAGTTTTATTACTCTTGCCATAAATCACTCAGAACCAGCAGCGTCCCGATCCTCACAGTCCCCCACAGCCTCTCTCTGTGCGTAGAGTACAATACCCGAACCCCAGCACAGTACAGTACAGGACATGGCCACCAGCTTGGAAAAACACAGTTTTAAAGTGTACAGGTCAGGCATAAGCAGTTAATGTGTTTGTTCTGCTGAAATGTCTCCTCTGACCAGTTGCTCATTCAGGAAAAAAAGCCCCTCAGTTGCACTAAGAATGAGAGCAGTTGTTGATTATGTGCACTGATGCAGTGGGGGGATTACTGAGTGTGTGTGTGTGTGTGAGCATGTCATCGTCTCGGGCTCCAACCGTCCATCTGGAATGGACAGGAGTGAAACGGTTTGGTTTGCGCAGAACGCATCTAGAAGGTCTAATGAACCATAAATGCCAGCGTGCTTTTAAGTGCCACTATACATTAGACTGCATGTTTTCATTGCTGGGTTTAATGGGAGTGGACGTTATACTGCACGCCGTTAAATCTACACCACCCAAACCGGTGCCCACCTGAGGTCCTGCTGGCCTGGCACTTGATCATAGCAAACTAAAGTACTTAATGGAACAGCAGGACAGAAGAGGAAGTGGGAGATAAACACACACACACACATACACAGGAGGGGGAAAAAAAAAAAACGTCTGGCAAGTTGCTGGACCAGCAGGAACACCGAAAATGAAAGGGAGACAGTTGTACGCTCTTCCATGCTCCTTTATTTATGCAGCCAGAGCGCCATTCAGTTGGCAGGCTGCTGAAACATTACTGCATATGTGGTCATGCAGCTCCAGAGCTCCGTGTACCTGAATGTTTGACTTTGCAGAGGCTTTTCTTATGGTTCCCAGACACTGGCGTCGCTTACCAACTGCAACGTGCATGATCTGTTTTCGATGAGCTTTCGTGAGACTCTTCTCTGCAGTAACGATGCAATGAAATGAGAAAACTGTGATCCCTGGCACACTCTGGGCAGATGTGGGATGATTTAGGTGGCAAATATGAGGGCACTGGGTCAAACATTGCAAGGATACTTTCAAGGAAAAACAGATTTTGCAAAACTGCTCAGAACACAAAATCCCAGCTTCCTGCAGGGGCTGTTTAATGACCACATGCATAAATATCTCAGCTCCCCGGCTAGGGTTAGACTTTTAACTTTAAACATTCAGATTGGTGGATTCACAGAGTCTATATTTGATTCCAACATCAATTCTTTTTTGGGCCTTTTCTGTATGTTTTTACATAAGTCAGAATGAAAAATTGGTGAAACAATGTTCAAAGGCGATAGTGTGTTGCAAGAAAATGGGTCTGTTTTTGTATTCCATTTCCTAACCAAAACAAAACATTGCAAAATGTCAATTTCCAAAACCAAAAGAAAATATTGCAAAATGCCCAATGTGGATCAATATGTGTGGCTGACCACATAATCAGTTCAACATTAACAGAAGTAACAGACACTCCCCCCTTTCTGGGCACACGTGAGAGAGAGTATTGTGCAAAAAATAACTGCAAATGTTTTTTGCTTGAATTTGCTTGACCGTTGTTCACCTGGGCAATTTAGCTCAGGTTAATGACATTAAACTAGTTTCTTGTGTAATGCTCTCATACAAAAGGGGGGGAACATATTGGCTCTCACTTGACTAAAGAAAAATGTTTAATTTAAGCCTCCATTGGCCGTGCTGATCACGGATATTATTTTAAAGGACAGGAGTACCACCTCAAGTGAGAAAATGATAACCTGTAGCAACTCTGAAGATAAAATAGTTGTGAATTTTAAAAGTGCAGCTGTGTCTTTGTGTAGGAGACAAGTAAAATGTACCTGTTTCCATAGGAAATGAGCATGGTGGGTGATGGAATACTCTGCAGCCAAAAATCCCAACATAGTGGATGAATACTCACCTGAAATAGTTCCAAAATAAAGCTGGCTATACCATCTGGATTGAGTTAAATTACTTTTCCCATCACAGCTGTGCAGCAGTAAGCGTCCACTGACAGGCTGTCGTTTAAAAATTGCCTCAACAAGCCAGGGTCTGGTTCCCCAAGGCTTGCCTAGTCTGCAGTTTCATAAATTTCACATTAACAGGGCGCAGAGGCCATGTGCATCACAACCAAGAGGGCACAGCCTGTGGATTCCCCATAGGCAAACCATACAACGCTGTATTCAGAAGCATCTTGACTTTTCAATAGCTTCTGGTGGAAAAAAAAATATCATGAGGATGTTATGACTGTGACAATATGAAATGTTGCATTGACGGAGACAGAAGAGAGCTTAGACAGTTAACTCACTGGCTACTTTCATCATCATTTCTAGAAAAAAAATAAGCAGACCTCAGTGCTGAAACTTAATTGAGTTGAACATGTTTTTGTCGTCTGCCAATAAAAGTACATGAGGCCTATTTGATTGAGCAACACATTTGAAATATGTCTGCTCTCAGCAATGCTGCGGTGTGTTTCAGACTGTCATTAGGTAGAGCTTTAAACTATTTTTAACATCCTCTGGGTGCAGTTTGATGATGTAGGCCTATGGTTTTTGAACGTCTGAGTTAATAAAAGTTTTGGTGCAAAACGTGTCATATGTCATTTATGAAAGGGTTGACGGGTGTGTGTTTGTAATGAAACTATGGCCAAAATATGAATCTAAGATTAACTTAACACATTAATTTCACCTGAGCTAGAACTCCTCCCTCCTTCTGAATCCTCTGGTAATCATTTGAGCTGGATGGAAGAAGTGTGATCTACAAATTAGTAAAAAAAGTTAATATAGACAAATACAGTATTTATAGAGTGAGTTGCAGAGCAAATACAACAAGTTTATTTTATTTCCTGGTAATTAGCATGATGCACGTAGACTTATGGCTTGTACTTACTGTAGTAAAATGAAATAAGGAAAATTATAAAACACAAAATTGATTTTCATAAACAGTGTTCATTTGCATGAATGCTTGCCCTGAACCTAAGTCCAATAAAACACCCACAAGTAATGATGCAAAGTACACTGTGAGGAATATGAGTAGATGAATGTTTATGTGAGCCAGTGGCACAGAGTCTGAAGTTAGATCTGGGAAAATGGGTTGATGTAATTATGGATTGGAGACAGAAGCAGAGAAAAACAAGAAAGAGATGAAGAAAAAGAAGGATGGGTAAAAGGAGGGGAGGGAGAGCTACAGCAGAAGAACCGAGAGTGTGGAGGTGTCAGAGGAAGACACAAAGAAAGAGAGAGAGAGGAGGAGGGAAGAGAGACACACACCAAATATTTTGAAGCAGAAACCTCAAGACTCAAAACACTCAGGCGTGACTCCAGTTTCCAAAACATTTTGTGGTCCCAGACCCTCATCACACTCTGCAGTTCACAGAGGATAGAGGCTGACCTGCTTCACACTCTACAACAGCAAGAGCGATGTCTCAGCATGCTTAACTATGCAGATATCGGCCTTCGCTGATTCCAATGCAACATTTAGACTGGATTCTGCAAGTGTGCACAAATATAAGACAGATAATAGCACAGTGGCTTCACAGCATGTCATCATCATCGCCCTGGGTTTGAATCGAGAGCTTTCGTGTGTCATGGTCTAAACACTGAAACACTGAATGCGTCTTATATTTTGTCTTTTCTAGCATAAAAATCATGAAATTCAAAGGTGCTGAATATCGGCCTAATCGTGGCTATCGACAGCTTCAGCCCAGAAATATGAAAATCCGTGTCCACCTTTACGTCCATGGACTCCTCCTCTGCCGTGCCCACTGACTGTCTAAACATCCTTTCCTCCTGTCCACAACTGAGTCCTTGTGTTCCTACGCCCTCCTTCACCTCCTTCACTCTCTCCTCCTCTGCTGCTCTTTTCTGTCCCCACGCTTTCTTTGCCTCTGTGGAAAAACCTTCGTGCGTTCCTCGTCGGCGAGGAAGTCGGCCTGTCCAACACACACACAGAGCAGACCTGACAGCAGCACAGCACACCCCGACAGGCCAGGCCAGACCAGGTCACAACTACAGTCAGCGCCGCTTGGACATAGCAGACTGTGGAACGACTAAGGGTGTTTTCGAACCTGTAATCAGTTTCACTTTAGTCTGAATCTGTGATACTTTGTCGAATTGGTTTAGTTCCGTTTCACATTACAAAATTTCACGTGAACCGTAACTCTAAAACAAAAGCAGCCGTTTCCTGTTTTGGTCAGAAATACGATGCAGGAGAGGACTTCACTCTAGAGGAAACACACATGGAGCATCGGTGTAACCCTTCACAGCGTGTCTAACCAATAATGCACCGTGCTTTCCTGCTGTTGGGCGGGATCTCAGTCAGAGTTCATTCGGAGACCCTGTTGACAAGGACTTGGCCCAGGTGGACTGGATTTTAGCGTGCGCGTTTGTCCAAAAGAACTGAGAAAAGTGAGAAACTTCCTCACAAAAGTCTGTGCAGACCTCTGAGCTGAGTGGTGTGCTGTGTTTAGTTCTGGCATCAGAATCACTGAAGATGTTAATGTGGATGAACAGAAGCTTTCCGGGTACATTGTGGTGCAGTTAACACTATTAACTAGTCTCTCATTACTTCAAAGTTGCTAATTCAAGCTATGTTGGAGTCTGTTGACAGCAGTGACAGATATGTAAAAGCTGACAGGGGTTACATCATAGTAAACTAGTAAAAATACAAAGTAAATTTGGACAATCTTAGACAAAAAATGCATTGGATGGGAATCTACAAACAGGAGATTAGAGTGTCCAACTGATTTATTTCTGCTGTTTAGTCCAACCTTTGTTTCTCAGGGGTTTCAGCAACGTCCATTGCAGTAAATATATAACAGGTTTCCATAACCCTTTAAGGTCACCTCAAGATTTGAGATTTCAGGATTTATGTTTTGTTGTCCTCTAGAGGTGACTGGTTCAGGACAGAGTGCTGCAGCATAAAACAATCCAGTAAAACACAATGTATAATAAGCCCAGCCATGACTTTCCTTTGGGGACAACCAGAGTATGGACTGTGGTCTTCTGGTGCAAGCTTTGTGCACTGTATCCACACAGGACCCAAAGAAGCATGCAGGTGCAAGGTTGTTGGCTCCTCGCTCATGAGAATGGAAAGGTTTTAGGGGTAATTTGAATACACAGCGAGAGTAAAACAAATATACACTGAACTTTCCCTGACATAAGCACACACACATGTTCCCTGCAAACATGTGTGTTTGCAGGAAATGTTCAGAAAATGTGTTCAACAATGTCCAAAAGAACTTGCATTTCCAACTCATCGTTCAGAGCGTCTTTCAGTGGGACTATCATGGCACAGTGGACTGAGAATTTACTACGTAATTTAGTAAGCGCACAACACGGTTGGGGAGATTACCATATTTCCATATTCTAATAAGAACACCCGCCGTGACAAATTATCACAAGGCCATTATGTCCTATTTTCACACCTGGGTTCTTGGTTTTCAGTGTTGGAATCCACTCGTCTGGAAAGCCAACTCCTCTTGATGAAAGTGACCACTACGCTCTAGTCAAGGTCACAGAGCTGAAAATAATTTTGCCTCCAGCCACAGCTATGCTCGCCTGTTTAAAAGAAATACTATTAAATGTAGCTTTGATTACATGTTGTGTGTTTGGATAGCTGATGCTGCCCTCGTTAAGCATACATTCATGGACAATGGACAGTGGTCAATTATACAGCAGGTAAATTAGCCTGGATACTTGAAAAGGGCTTCAAATATACATCGCAAGGCATTATCTTCTTGGACATCATGTAGGGGATATTCCAGCTTTCAGTGATCACCCCGTGTACATTATGTAAACCTCTGAGCCTGGCGGTATACTGTACAGTGGCTGGTCACCCCACCTATGAAAACATCTGGACTGTTAAAACAGCACACACAGAGGACACTGGGCAGAAACGCCTATAGAGCGTAGTAGTTATGTTACAGCGCTTTTCTAAACATATCTGATTGTCCGTAAGCAGTTCCATAAGGACACCTGTGTAGGTGAGCGGTGAGATGACCGAGGGCAGTAGGTGCAGAATTATAGGCTAAGTGAAAGCAGAGTTAGAATGTAAACTCTCAAATATAGATCTGCTAAAGTAATACAAAAGCAACATGTTCAGGATGTAGCTGCAGCCACCCACACCGCGTCCACCGGCCACCCTGCTCCCATACTCTTCTACAATGTGACTTTTGGTCTGTCCAAACACAATGTCCTCTGCTTGAGTCAGCTAACCGTAAGGACCACACCATGATTGTGGTTCCTGTGTGGTGGTTCTTTTCAAGGGGGGGGGCAGTTAGAAGTGGCATATCCACCTCAACCCCCACTCTCTCCCCTTCTTCGGCCCCCTTTTGGATTTTGCTTTCGCCAGGGAGATTGTGCAAAAATGTTATCCTTGTTAGTAACATGCCCTCACTGCCCCCTGGCCTCACCACATCTCTGCAAGAGATCAGGGTTGACTCAATAATACAAAACGCTGCTGTTACTTGGATTTTGTCTTCAAAGGCAGAGGAGAGCAAGAGAAAATGCAAACTCAGGTAACGAGGAAAACTTCTTGCAAATGCAAATCTACTCTCCATGCAAAGAAAGGAAACAGCTTCACTGATTGGGTAACATGTCTTGCTTTTCAGTGCTCCTCTTGCCTTAGTTAGTTTGACTTTAAACCATTATAACTGGAAAACCCCCTCAAAACCCCAGCACACCCAGCCTTAAGTGAAACCAGAGTCACAAGACGATGCTTGCTCCAGATCAGAGTGGAGGTCTTCACCACAACTCGTAAAACCAAGCGACTCCCATTCCAAACCTCTGTTGACATCCAGCTGGTTTAGATGCCCTCGGACTGGAATGTGTGGTCTCCTTACAAAACTGTAATGCCTGGAATCTGTTGCTCTAGAGAGCAAAGCTGAAGTTATAGAGGAGCCATTACAAGAGAATGCTCTTTTATTGTGGTTTGACAGTGAAATGGGAGATTTCAGAGGCCAGATCCCATAAATGCGGCGTTTTCTCAGGTCTAAACTGCGTCGGACAGCAGGGCCGACACCGAGAGACAGGACTGGTTAAGTTTATGGTGCTGTGAGGCCAAAGGGCGTGGACAGCATTCTCAAACATTTGGACTTTGCCGTGGAACTCCACTTATCCGATTTATTTGAAGGCAACTCAGCTTTGCATTTTTACATGCCTTCCAGTTTCCCAGATCAGTATCTCAGAGGAATTTTCCATAGAGATAGAATATGACCAAGAATGTGGAAAGCTATCCAAAGCAGTCCATTCAATTCAGCTAGATTTATTAGCACGAATGTCATGCAAACTGTACTGCCAATACATTGAAATCAACTGAGTGAAAGCAATAAAATAAATAACTACAACTAATCACATTTATAAATGACTACATTACCTTGCTAAAGAAGGCTCTGGTTTGCTGTGTATGTCTGTATTCTTTGCAGGGATAGTGTTTCTTTACAAAAACAGAAAAAAGGTCAGACATTGTAATAATGAATCTAAGTAAAACAAATGATTAGTGCAGGTTGGCCATAGAATGAACAAATCAATACAAAACTCCTTTCAGTTCAAATTCAAGGTGCTTGCATTGGCTTTGACTGTGAATTTACAGAACAGCCAAGGCAAAAATGGTGTTAAAACAAGACGATAATGACTCTCTCTCACCACCTCCCCTCCCTTTTCCCCTTTGCTCACTCTTTCCTTGCTCATTTGCCAGCCGTACACCTGCCTGCCTTCCCCCCTGCCACCTCCCGCCCCACCACACCCCTGCCCAGCACTACTAGGAATGTATGAGGCAGCATGTTTTGTTCTGGTCTGGCTGGGCTCCGCTCACTCTAAGCAAAACTGGAGACCACATTAGCAGACCTCCTGTACTGTGCGGTCGAAATGTGAATATGAGCTAGTTAACTCGCTGTATCGTCTCACCCTGCAGCTCAAAGGCGGCGTCTATCCAGGAGGCTCAGCAGGAGCAGAGACACAGCACATGAGCTTCACTAGTTTGATTTGATTTACTTACTTTTATGCTCTACTTCATGCTTACTTTGATTTCCTCTGTTTAGTAATGCAGCGGTAGCAGCAGTGGCCAAATCCTAACATATAAACTTGGGAACTGTATTACAGGAAAACTTGGCCGAGGATATTTTACCACTGCTAGCTTACATTTATCACAGACAGAAGCACATTGATTGCCAGAGTAATGATTTCTGATGTTTTCATGGAAATGTCTGTTTTGCTCTTTTCACTGATAATGCTCAGTAGTAAAAGTAGTAGTAGTAGTAAAAATTCATAAAAGTGTTTATGTTTGCTCTTGCAATGCCACATTATCATAACATCAGAGGAAATAGAAGAACGGGATGGTATTTAACAGCTACAACTTGAGAGCGCTCTGGTGTTAATTTTAAACTTAAAATTAACTTTATTAACTTAAAACCAACTATAATCAAACTATAACAGTTACTACCCACTTTTCTTAAAGGTCCAAGCACTGATATGGACTCTTTAGTAGCATCTAGTGGCAAAGGGCAGAACTACAACAACATCAGACAACTGTATCTCCCCCGCCCTCCTCTAAATCTCAGCCTCAGCTTCAGCTGTCGTGTTGCACAACAGCAACCAGACCAGCCAGCAAGTAGAATTATAGGCAACATTACTCAAACGTCAAATGTCAGTCGAAGAGATAAAATATTCCTCTCGTAATCCTTCCTCTAGCTATATATGTGTGAAACCACTTCGCCACTCCCCACAAGCTTGTAGCCATTCATAATCCCTGGAGTTAGGGAGAACCGCTGCCACAGTATGACTATTTTATGCTCTGGGCAGTAGAAATATTACTGACTGCAGCTTCATGTACAATTGATTGGACAGTATTTGTGTTAGTAAAACCAATCATTTAATACTTATTGCCTGACTGGATCCATTGCAATGTTTGACACTTGAGTTGAAACATTTAGGTAATTTATGGCCTCAAGTGGGAAATATGAGATCCTGCAAAAAATTCCCACAACTTGCTAGTGATTATCACTAAGAGGGTGATGTGAGTGTGTGTCCCAGATGACACCATGGTGTCATAAAGTCCAATATGATGGGAATACAGGCGGGACACCCGAAGTGATGCATTTTATGTTTGTTTGGAATAAACAGATGAAGAGCCAGGTAATTGGCATGAGCAGTGATTTTAAGGTTTATATTTTCAGGACATTGTGGGACAGGGTTAAGGAATAACAAAACAATACTGCTGGTCTCAGTTTGGAGCGTGACCCATGCCCAGCATCATCTGTGGACTGAAATTGAACATTGCAGTGACTATTGGTTGTGGTGTGCCATTCACAAGCCATGCTTTATTGCGGTGGGGTATTGAGAGGCTCCTCCATTGTACGTCAACACTAATTCTCATGCTGCTGAACCACATCTGTGACTTTTTCCTGCTCCTTTTCATAACCCCCCCACCCCTTCCTAGTCTTTCCCACTGTATCCCTCCATCTCTATCAATCTCTTTCCTACACTTCTTTGTAGCTCTGCATATGGTCTGGGAACCATGTACAAGCCCCTGCCCTCTTCAAAGCCACTGGCAGCTCTCGTTTCATGCCATGTTGTGAAAAAGCTCAAATTCAGATGTTATGCTTTCACTCGCACTCCTTTAAAGTGGATATTAAGTCAATCTGTGGCTGACTGGCAGGGCCGGTAAAAAATTTTTTCTGTTTTATGAAACAAGGCTGTGGAGCATGCACATACACTCACACACACATGCACACACACACACACATACATACTCAGAGATTCAAAGCTGACTAATCAAAGTCTCACATCCAAGAACAACAACCCAGCACTTTTCTCAGGAGCGAGACTGCCAAGTTTTAGGAGGGAGGTTAGAATAGCAGCTTATTTGGTTGGCAGCGCCCTTTACAGGTACCTGACTGCATGCCATCATGTCAGATACTGTACCTGTCTTTCTGTTAAAAGACTTTCATACTGTTAAATATGCCCAGGTGAAATGTGAAATCTATTTAGATGCTCAAGAGAACAACATAACAGTAAAACTGTGCATGTCCAGTGTCCAGTGTGGAAAGCTGAAGATGCTCTGACTGTCAGGCAAACAAACGCTAACTTTCTCCACAGCTACATTTCTGCACAAATAACACAAACAGAGATGGCAGAAGCTTTCATTTTACCTTTCATGGTTCCTCTTGAAAGAATCCTGTATTTAAACCAGCTGAGATAACGCTGCTGCTGCTGATGATGATGATGATGTTGTTGATGATGATGGTGATGCTGCTGTCCTGTTCACAGAATATGTTTTCTTCCCTACAGAGCACGTGTCTAGGAATAGAATAAGCGGTGCAAACGTGCCTCAAATGTGTTAGTACACTCACTCATGTAACATTTTCCAGCTGACAGCGTCTCCAGATGTCCAAAGAAGCTGAATGTTTAAGTCCCAAAACGTCTTATTTCCACCCAGGCTAAAAGTGATGAAAAAGCAACACCTCAACCAGAGTCACTCATCAAGGCAGGATTTAACTGTTGTTAGTACCGGCCCATATGGGTTTACCATGCACCTCTGCAGCTAGACTTCAAATTGTTTGATTTCTCAGTGTCAGTACATTTTCTGGGTGTGCATCTTCAGGTTTGTAAGTGCGGACGGCTATTTCCTAATTCTCTGTTTCTCTGTATTGTGGGTTTTCCTCTAGCTCGTTGACATCCTCCCTCTGCCCTCCAGAGCCTTGAGGAAAGTAAAAATCCTCAGACAGAAACCATGTGCAACATGAGCGAGGGAGGGAGGAAGTGGGAGAGAGAGTGGGAGAGAGAGAGAGAGAGAGAGAGAGAGAGAGAGAAGGCAGGGAAACAAAGAAACTGGAAAAAGAGGGAGGGACTGGAGAGGGGACAGAAGAGAAGAAACGGGAGGGAAGGGGAGAGAGAGAGAGAGAGAGAGAGAGAGGAGAGGGGGAGAGAGAGGGAGGGGGGCTCATGTGATTTGTTGAAAGTCAGTTTTTTGGCTGAGGCTAATTGCTAACAAATGTTTGAACATTGTGGAATGAACACCTTTAATATCGGTGGCCTTGGCTTGCAAGGCAGGAAAATAGTTTCTGCACACACACACACACACACACACACACACACACACACACACACACACACACACACACACACACACACACACTCACACACACACACACACACACACACACAACACAATACGAGTCATTCATCTCCCCTCAAAGACAGGCATGCAG